>VZTV01051383.1:0-12119 GCA_013400875.1 Anhinga rufa
ATACCCTGAGGATAACTGGTCTGTACTAAAGATCTTCTTTAGTGCAAGAATGACCTGAAAACCAAACAGCCAGCACTTCTTGGGGAGACTGAGGCTGAAGACACATGCACGACTCTGGCTGCTGTTGAGCCTAGCGAAGGGGTCACCACTGCCAGCCACTCACGAGCATACTGCCCAGCCCCTCCTTGCTAGAGGACAGCACCTGGGATATAAAACAGGTATGACTGTCCAGTCAGAATGATCTGTACCACTGCGAATACTTTGCAGAGTAGCTTTTTCTAGCTTGCATCATTTTGATTGAATCTAGCACTGCTACTTAGAAAAGCCTTGGCCAATAAACTGGAGTAATGAGAGAAGCCTGGCTGAAGCCAATGAATCCAGGTATCACCTGGCTTTGAAAGGGTGATCTTCAGGTATAAACACCCTTTTCACTATTTCAGAATCCTCTTCTGCTATTTTCCAGATCTTTCTGGATATCATTCCAAAAGCATAAGAAAAAAAGCAATGTAGAAAATAAAATTTGAATTTTATTTTTTACCTTTTTGACTACGCTGAGTTTGTCTGGTGCATGATCAAAAAGTGTGTCAAAGGCATCACGCTCTGGTTTTAGGGGGGAAGAAAAAAAAAAATCAGTACACCTTCAATAGCCAAGTATGGAAAGCAGATTATGTGTCCCAAGCTTAAAGGTCTTTCTCAGAAAGCCATGCAACAGAGACTAAAGCTAAAAGTCATCACCCTATTTTGGTGTCTAACTAAATGCCAGTGCAAACTGCCCTGGGAATTCTAGAGATAACTGAAAATAAACATTTCATTCACTGATTTCCCTTTTCTGCCGTTCCTAATTGGTACACAAAATACGTAGGTGGAAGAAAAATTAAAATGAAACAAATTTTGACTATGACCCAATCCTAACTTAAAAAATGAAGCACTGAAACATCACCTGGTTTTGGTGCACTACAGCTACAGTGATAGCTATAGTTGCATCCACCACTCAGCATCAAAATCAGGTACTTATTTGGTTAATTTAAAATTACTGGTAGTACCTCTGACTTCAGTAAAGCTTAAAACTGAACACGAGTGAAATCTGATTCAGTACTGTATGAAGAGCAAAGCTTATGTACAGTATGAAGATTTAAATTATGTTTAGACCTTCAAAGTATTGTATAACAATATCTAATCGAATCTAAAATCTACTATATTGACTATATTAGTGCAACATCTCACATTGTGGCAGCTTTGGGCTGACTGAAATTTTCCAAACACAGTTTTTTGGATGACAACTGTCATGATCGGGTAAAACAAGAAAAAATCAGAAATCTAACCAATTGCAGTTGCATTTAAAAAAAAAAAGCATAAAAAAAAGCTTGAAAAGTGTGCAGGTTTTAAGCTGTTAAAATTCTCAAACTGTGTTTAACAGTTTTTCCAAGTTCAAATTCTTTGTATTTACAGAACATATTCTAATAGCTTTCTATTGTTAAATAAACAAACATATTTATTATCCAAATTCCTTTGGTATCTGAAGATATGTTATTTAGCTCCTATAGCCCCCTGACATTATTTATTTTCCGAGTACCTTATTAATTATTAACGGAGATACTCTGCAAGAGGGGAAACGGTAGTGTTCACCAATAGGTGAATACCACCGGGGAATACAGAAACTAAATGACTTGTTCTTCACCACACACAGTACTTTACAGGAGCCCACATCTCTTTAGTGAGAAGTGACTTAATGCCACTAACAAAACTAAATGCAAAAAGAGAAGTCTCTCAGCACCAACACCAAAAAAATTGGGTTTTGTTTAGAAGACCAGATCTACGGTTGGTAAGGTCTAAACTCTAAAGTCTAGTAAACATGGAAGAGATAAGATACTCCATGCAAAGGAATTAGTGAGGGCTGACTGGTCACTGAAAGCAGACAGATAAACAGAGCTTTCTTAGACCTCGTACCATACATCTTTGCTTCAGTAATTCTAATGTATTAATTTATATATAAATTAAATGGTCATATTATGAAGAAGGTGTAACTTTTATTGCTGGGGGTTGCAAAGATTTTTACTTGAAAACCACTCACAACAGTACTAGGAAATACTGCCCTGTGCAGCATTTTCGGTATTAATTACTTAAAAATGAAAACAAATCAACAGAGACCAGTCTAAAGAGCACAAGCAGTATACTGGATGATCTGGTTCTACCCATTATGCTCCACATCTGTGTGAAGTAACAAAACCTGCCCCCGCAATACATTCCAACCCTGTGGAATTGCTCAATCCATCATTTTGATCTGCTGAAGGAAAACAGACAAGATTTCTGTGAGTTACATAAATAAAAAATATTCAGAGTCAACTTTGTTACTTACCAAATCTTCCCATCATCATCCTGCAAGTCAGAGCATTCAAAAATACTGGGTTAGTTCATGAATAATCACTTCGAAAAGACAAGACCACAGGCTTAATGGGCCTCTTCCTGCAAGATACTGAGGGCTAACCACTCCTACCAAGTCAGGAGGCTGAGCATGTCGCAGACCAGACCCAAGGTGCTGCAGGAGTGTCCCCAGCAGACCACCAGTGATGTCAGCGAGATGTATTTTCAATGAATTGAAATGCATAATTATGTTTTACACATAATTATGATTTCTGATGCATAACTATTTTTATGATGAAGAGTGAATGAACAAATGTACTTCTGTGTACAGTTTTCACAAATATAGTCATCACACTCTACACCGACAGCTCAGCTACACCAACTATCTCACTTTAATCTGTTTTCTCTGAATAAAGCAAGCATACATCATATCTGGATATTATGTAAATAAAACTGCCACATATGAATTATATACACAGCCAGTGACATCACCAGATATATGCAGATGTTTATCAGCTGAGAATCAGGCCCTGATTTGCACAGAGGAATTTGAAAGTATTCAATGAACGTTGGCTCCTGCTGATCATTGCATTTTCCATAGCTACACTTATATCTGGGTATGCAACACTTTAAACAGTAAACCTCTTGATATTGTGTAATATTAAATAAGTTAATAAAATACATGTATAAACACACATGCAAAGCTGTAAACATCTTTCTTGCTAAAAAATGTCTAAACCCCACTCTGCAGATTACATCTTACAAACCACATCTGAAGGAGAAGACAAGCTAACTACATTGTTCAAGAGCACAGGAGTGAGGGGAGGAATTTTGGCCCACAAACCTGAGGCAGAGCTCTGATCCTACAAAAAACACCATGAGATCTTTAATGTCCACACAGAAATGTTATGATCTCATTTTTGAGCATTTCCATCTGAAAGATCTTCCCCACTGAGATAGCCACATGGTACTTCATTTATCTTCAAAGTCATGGAAAGCTGAGCCAACTCTACAGGGAGCCAGTACACTGATAAACTGAAGGAGGGCTCATGTAAGCCCCTCTTAGAAGAGTTGCCTTCAGGCCACACGAAGGAAAATCTTGGCTTTTATTTGCAGCCAAAGTGCATGTCTAGCCTTCTCCTTATAAAAAGGGTTGTAAAAACATAAAGCAACGTATTCTGTTGCAAAAACTGGAGAGGGAAGAGGTTTGTTTATTTATTTAATTTCTTTTTGCTGAGCTCTAGTCCTGAGGTACTACTGAAAACAGAGATCATCTCTCCTTACAATTTTAACAGGGTATCGCTTCAGTTTTGAGAGGCATTTCAAAGAATTGCCTTTTGTAAAACTAATTCTTCCCCAAAATATCTACACTGGCCCTTCACTTGAGAAAGGCAACAGCACTGGGCAGAAATCAGTTATATGTGGCTACCTCCAGAAGGCAGGGGGGAAAAAAAAGGCCCACAAAGGTCACTTTGAATGACCTATTCAGTTAAAAGCTTCTGCAACACAAGAATGTCAAGACGCTTTTCTCCTTTGTAACATATTTCCAGAGACCAAGTAATTTTAATATAGTTTAAAAAGCACCACATTAAGGGGTTTTGTTAATTTAGCATGGGTGGGGGGAGGATTAAGTTTCTCTTTTGTTTTTGCAAATGGTCTCACATCATGCACCACAGACACACTCTGAAGCTCAACTGTTTTGTGCTTACTCTGTTGTAGTCGTCAGCTCCTCTGTAACATGAGTGGTCTGAAGGAGGCCTTCGCGTTTCTGGAAAGGAAGACGGAGTTAGAAACTGAGATGGCATTAGTAAAGGAGAAGCTCATTAGGGGCTCTGCAGCATTCAGCATCTTTCAGAATCCCAGAGGAGAAAACTGGATAAAGCGTGCTCGCTAAGTTTTGCAGAGGTAGAGGTGAAACAGCTGACACAGGAGGGCTCACTCCCAGAACAGTGGCATTTATGAGGCTGACAGCCAAATGGATGTTTGGGAAATGTGTGTATATATATATTTGCAGCCAACAAACTCACTAACAATTCTCCTCCTATAGACCAGAGTCAACATCATGCCTGGAACACAAATTAGAGGGAGTCTGTCAGCCCTGTCTTAAATTCCCCAAGGGCACTCGTTCATGTCCCGGTGTCAACCAACAATTTGACACAATTGGCAGCCTGGCTCTCCAGAGAGGTCTGGGGCTGAAATAACATGGATGCCTGCCCCCAGGCCAGGGCTCCGGTGTGCTGGCAAAGCTCTCCGGGCATGAGGGCGGCTCTCCTAGAGCAGGCATGTTACTGAGGCCACTAGCCACATGCCTGTCAGGAACACATCCACCAAGGAAATGCATGGAGCATAAAAAGCCCAACTAGCGATTTCACAACAAACAGTATTTCCTTGTTACCGGGTTTTCTCTCCTTGGAGTAATTTTCTGCATGACTAAGGAGTCTCCTACCCAACGGAGAGTTAGCATGCTGTGAGGCTCAGTTTCAAAACAGCTTTATAACAGTTTCCTCAGCTCTGTTCAGACACAGCCCCCTGACACAGGTAGGGTCAAATGTTTCTGAGCCTCTCCAGAGTTTTGCGGACATGGCACGTGCCTCTCGGAGGCTGGAAATGCTTTTACTTGAGTCAAAAACTTTCTTAACATCTCTGCAGGTCCCTTCCAAAACTATGGGATACAGCCTTTTGCCTGAATGAAGGCATTTCTTTCCTCCCTTCTCTGTGCTTAAAAAGCTGACGCAAAGAG
Source organism: Anhinga rufa (assembly GCA_013400875.1). Classification (NCBI taxonomy): domain Eukaryota; kingdom Metazoa; phylum Chordata; class Aves; order Suliformes; family Anhingidae; genus Anhinga; species Anhinga rufa. The sequence continues at coordinate 5,102 of VZTV01051383.1, forward strand.
CTCAAATCTCAGCAGCCATCTAGGAACCGGGTCTGTCAGAATGACTTACAGCAGGACTAATAAAGCTGATAGCTCAGGTAAGCAGGGAAACCACCTCCCCAGGCACAAGCTCCGTTCACATATGGCATCTCAGTCATCTTCACCAGCTGAACCCCAAACAAGAACTTATTAGGGAGAACAGCTTTGAAAAGAAACACATCCTTCCCCAGAAGCAATCTAAGAAATAAAAATTGAAATCTAAAAAAAAGTAGGAAGAACTCCTGCCCTTCCACTCCCTACTCAGTCAATGAAGGCAGCATTGCTTTCTCACGCCACCACCCAGGGAGCCTGGCTGAAGGCACGGTGGGAGCCGTGGTCTCCCATTGCTGTGCTGTTACAGCTCCATGCCTGAGCTGGGCCCTGTGCTGGACGCTGCCAGCTGGCCATGTCTCCACAGCCCCTCGCTTCCCTATCATGCATACATCTCATCCTGCTCCCCCGAGGGAGCCATGGGAGCAGCGCCAGAAGGTTTGGTGAAACAAGCCAGGATGACAGCATGGATGGAAAAATGAGGAAGCATCTGACAGGGCAATGTTTTCTTGCATACAAAACAATGTTGTCTTTATTCCATCCCACCATGTCCCTGTTTTATTAACACAGGTTTCTGGACCTTCCAGGCACCGCATACCCCAGGGAGAAGATGCTATAAACTGTGAACAAAAACTCAGTTAAGCAGTGACTAGTGAATAATGCCTCCAAATGCCTGGTAAGAAAGAGGAATGGATGCCAACACTGACTCCCCAATAGGTAGAAACAGCAGCATTTCTGTATAGCCCCCTCTGAGGCAGCTGAGCATGCTGCTCGCACAGCAAGCCTAGGTCCCTTGGCCTTGCAATCCAAAAGCAAATGTCATTCTTTGATAAAAGTTTGATTCCTTGCACCACTGCCACCAGACACATTTATTCTTTATCCTGCCTTGCCTCTGACCTTTCCGTCTGCAACTCAGCCTGCAAGGGAATTGCTGTGAAAATACCTCAGTCCTCCCAGCAGCACTAAGGTGGGACATGCTGCAATTTTAAAAATGAGGATGAGGAAAGCTAAGTGCAAAAGATGGCAATTTCTGAGCCTTGTAAAAATAACCAACACAGGGAGCCTTAAGAACAATTTTTACATTTATTTCTGAGAACTTTTTTGTTTTCCTGAATTAGGGTATTTCTTCATCATGCAAGTTTACATTTCAAATATCAGGCAGTAGAGTCAGCTGGAAAAAAAAATCTCAGGATTTTCATTTCTCACTGGAAGCACACACTGAGACCACAAAGCTTCCCTCCTCCCTGCCCTCACTGAGGAGGGCTGGAACAACAGGCCCGTGCTGAGTGACACCAGTATTAAAACATGTATCATCTTAGACTCTTAACTCAGCACTTGGAGTAGCTATCAACAGGACCTTAACTATAAGACCCACCTAAACCCTTGCTCTGCTAGAACATGTATAACTTGGACGTATATTGCCATGGTTACAAAATTCTCTATTTCGCACAAAAAACACCAAGAAAACCAATTTTGGAGGTTGATTTCAAAAAGGTTTGAAAGTAACTAGGTTTCAGGAACTCTGCTCTTGAGAGGGACTATCTCATGGTGCCCCTTATAATATCAACAAAAGTGGTTTTCTGCTGGGTTAATCTTGTAGTTGTTCTATGGAATACTGACGGACAGATAGATAGGTAAAGGTTCCTCCTGCCAAGGAAGGTAAAGGAGAAAGTCCTCTCCAAAAATGTTTGTGGTTTTCTGAGCAAACTATACAGTGCAGGACCAAAAAAGGATAGTGTATTGTTTGAGAGATACAGATCCAGCTACAGATCTTTCTCACACTCTAAATTAACTATTTTTAATTAAAAACAATACAGCACCTTGGGAAAGTCTCAGTCTATCACCTCAAGATGCTAAAGGAAGGAAAGAATTTAAGGGAAGGGCAGAACCACCACCAGTGTGTGATGATCTTGATAAATACATTCCATGTAGCACAGTGCTGTCATAATATTATCTCATTTTATGGAGCAGGACACTAAAAATTAGATAAGAAAAAGCCCACGACACTTACACAGGCTAATAAAGTATTCTGCACTGCTCTGAGATGGGCTACGGAAATGCACACAACTTGGCTAAGCAGTAACTTGCTAAACCAAGTATGACTCTCTTATTTCCATAGTGTAAGCACAGCCCTTCCGGGCAAGAAGCACGTCATGCATCTACACAGTGTGAGGACAGCTCAACAAAGTTGATAATGATAATCCTAAGTGTCAAAGTCACCCATGAAAGTCAGACTTAATTAGTTTTGAAAATTTCAGTGTGGATGTGTTCTTGCACAATACTCCCACATCATCTTGCAAGGTTTTCTTGCTGTGGGGTCAACTCTGCAAAGCTTACAAAGTCACTTAACAAACTGTTGATTAATCCCCTTAAATGTATATTCAAGCAAGAAGAGGCATTTTAACTAAAACCTCTCAGAGCAGACATCTTACGTTGTGATCTAGTTTGAAAGAACCTTAATCATTATTGGGATCTGCAATAAGAGATCATTTAACAACAACAACTAATTATAATAATAATTTTTTTTTTCTTACTTGGATTAGGAACAATATTAACCTCATTACCATTCTTCTCTTTGTCATTAGTATAACAAAAGCTAAATAAAATCCATTTAAAGATATCTGTGTACCTGAATCAGCGTGTATTTTTAGACTAGATTATGGATGCTGAACTACAAAAATTCAATTTACCAAACTATAAGACAAAAGTTACTGTTCCAGAAGAAACATACTTCAGTTTATACTGCGCCTTGCTTTCCATTTAAATAAACAAAGCTGAAAAGTTGCAAGCTTTTCCTAGCAGTGGGAGGGACAGGGGGGCTGAAACAAGCCTCCTCTTGCACGGGGCCAGCTGAGGTAGTCTCACAGCCAGCAGTTGCCATAACCATCTCCAGGACTCCAGGCTCTAAGCCCAAGAGCAAGAGCTTACAGCCTCCCAAGCTTAAATTAACCCTCATTGTACCCTTGCTCTGACACCTTCAGGCACACCCTTGGGGACACAGGAGTTGCTCTTTCTCTCTTTCTTTTTTTTTCCTAGTTTCTGTCAGCCTTTATCTCACCCTGTCTTCACCTCAGACTTGTCTAGTCTTAAGATACAGGGACTCTGGTGAACCAGATGCTCTCAGTAGATGTATTCTCCATATCCCTTCAACAGGAGGAGATGTGAAAACACCTTCTCCACAGCCTTCCCTCTGCCACAGAGGTGGAGGGTCCGGAAGCTTAAACTAAGGACAAGGAAAGGGAGGCTTTACTTCTTTAACCAAGTTTTTTTTTCTGACTTACCAGTTACAGAAGACACTTCACTATAATGAGCAGAAGATTTCTAGCATCAGGGTGTAAGAGGACTGTTGACCACCTTATATTTACATTTTCCTCCTTACTCTTCCAAGACGGTCAAAAGAAATTTAAAAATAAATTAGTCTCCTATTTACATTCATGCTACTTTATACCTAACTCACTGTTCTTAAAATGAAAGAACTACAGCGGCCTGAAAGCAGTTCAAAATCACCTCTTAAAGATAATACATACTCTTACTGTGAGCCAGGGAATATCCATCAATTACTCATTTACATCACACCCTGTACCTCTAGAGCATTCAGGCAGGCAGCCTGGAAAATGCCATTATTTAAATGTAAAGCAAAATGAGGCTTGCCTAATCAATCACCACGCAATCGCATCTTGTAAGGAGATCCACATTTGCAAAACAGAGTCCGAGATCACTTTATCTTCTTTATTCTTGAAAGGAAACCTACTACAGCCTGACAGCTTGAACAGTAAATGGCAGAAAGCGCTTCCACAGCCTGCTGCCAGCAGCTGATCCTGCCTTGCAACAATAGCACTGAGCACCACAGCGAACAGTCATGGCATGAGCAGAGTGCCAGCTGGAACAGCTCTGCCTGGTGTTTCAACAGCTGTTGAGAAAAGCTGGGTTCACGTGCTACAGACTGTACTGCCACAGGAGCTTCAGTTGGGATAGAAGGCAAGATAAAAAGCTAGAGTACACATGCTCTGATAGTAGAGTCTTTGTAGAGTGAAAAGAAATTATCAACTCCAAGCAGAGAAAGGAATAACTAGAGCAATATCTAGGGCAGGAGGGAAGAAGTCAGGGTTCCTCAGGTCAGATCTCTTCTCCATATCTAAGGAAAGCTAACAAAAACACAAGGCTGTGAAAGAAATGATGCATGCATGCCAAGGAAAACAACATGTCTAAGTCTGTATAACAAGTCATTGGGGGAAAAACAACATCTCTAACAGGCTTCCCAGACTAGGACGATTCTATGTGCTGAAATTCTTTTCTGTGCTGTTTGTGCTTCAATGGCCTCTCCACAAAAAATGCATGGCAAAAACCATTTATTAAAGTGCCAGAAATTACAGACACAACTCTTATACAAAATCCCATCACGTTTTTTACTTGATATTGCAGTAGCAAATGGTGGTCCCAAACATATTAAAGATATGATGTTCTCGGGATCACATTTAAGCACATCAGAAATGCATTCCCAGAACTGGGACTCACTAAACATCTGCATAGGAATTTTCTAAATGACAAGAGATCAGGGAGCAATAGATGGGAGCAACCCAGTACTGCAAAATCAGAGTGATAAACATTGATTGTTCTGATCAATCTCTCTTATGAGTTCATACTCACCCGTACAACTACCACTTGTACAGACACATGTTCAGGCAGTCGAATGGGAGCCCGGAAATGCATTGCCAAAGCTACCAGAAGGTGAAGAATGGAAATCAGATTCTTGCCATGGATTGCTGCAGGGAACAAGGAAAATGAAGCAAATAAAAGAATACTGAGTCCTTATTTCAAACAAACAGCTCTGGCAAAAACGCAGTGAAAAACGCCTTTGGTGAACAGAGTCTTTTTCTTTTTATCCTTCTTCCTCTTTTTCCTAAATTAACAAGGCCTACAATATAATTTTACAGGTAGCAAAGCCTAGAGTCATCCCTTCCTTTAAGTTACATGCTTAACTTACGAACCCAAACACTTCAGCTCCCACTCTAGTAAATGAAGACAGGCAGACTCAACCTCTTGCCTTCTGCTGTACTGGAGAATACTGGAGAATTCTGCTTTTAGCAGACTTCCAAAGTGTTCACACAAGCTTTCCTGGCTGTAAGAGATGAACCCCACTCACCACCTAGGTGAAGGGACTTCTCAAATTGCATTCTCACTTTCGGATTGTAACAGGCCATGCTTGAACAGAGGGCACTTTCTGTTTAGTCTGTCAGAAAATGCATCATCCAGCTGGATGCAGGATCCTTTTACTCTCACTGTGGTGGCCTGAAGGATTAGACCACCCTATAGTACTTGAATGACTAACACATTTTTCGTATCTGTAGGGATTCAAATTCGGGAAACAAACAAAAGCTTTCTAATGAAAGCATATCCTAAAAGGAACAAATCACTTCAATTATCCCATAGCCATGTACATCTGTCCTTAAACAAAGACCACAGAAGAAGGTACCAGTTACAATCCATACATGGGTGTGGTAACAGCCTCTACGCAAATAAATAGATAATTTTAAAACACACCACATCACAGAGAATATGATCAACCTATTGATTATCATACCCTCCTTGCCTGTGAAGCTGAGATAGGAAGCGTAACAGAGTCCTTACAGTCAACGTTCCACTTGATTGTCCAGCCATGGGGTCGGAGTAAATCATGGACAGCTTCCAGGACCGTCTGCAACTTTTGTTTCTGACCAATTTCAGACTGCGTCACTTCTGCCACATTCAGTTTACGGTCAGCCAACTTTTCTGTATTTGAAAAAAAAAACAACAAAAAGAACAGGCAAAAGCAGATTAAACAAGGGCCTGGGGCCTGGGTGGGAATAACAAGCACAGAACACTGGGCAGAGCTGGACTCTGCTAGAAATTTTCCAAGAGAATGATTTTCCTCAGAAAGCAAAATAGCTTAAAGCAAACCTTTCATCCAAGTGTGTCACTTCCAATAAAATCTGTGATAGAAAACTGGTAAGGTCTGGCAGAACATGCTCATCAATCAGGTGTCAAAATATATAACAACTTTCAGATAGGCACCAAGTTTGAAATAATATTATTGTACCTCCCATTTCCTTTCACTGCTGAAAAGCATTTGACACAACACAGCCTTCACTATACAAGGAAGCTGCACAGGTTTAATGGACTTTTCTAATAACAAGTTAATTTAGGACAAAAAAGGGGAAATATTGTGTGAACATTTACTTCAGCTTGATAAGCTTTATTTCAGGTTAGTTGAAGGTATGAATTTAAGCTAAAGCAAACTCTGCCTCCCCAAACCATCAAGAGTCATAGACTCACGACCAACAGATTTGTACTGGCTTAGCGGAATTAAGTGGAACTCTTTAAAGAAAGAAGTAAGTTGGTACAATCTTGTCATGTTATGACATTGTCACATCGTGGTTGATTGCTTCCAAAAATGAACTAATGCAGGAAATTTTGTAAAATGCCATTACTAAAATTTGAATTCTCTTTCTGTAATATAACTATTTGTTGCCAAAGTGTTAGACAAGTCATTCTTCTCTTCCTCTGCATTGTAGCCCTTGCCAAAGACACAGGAGCTGAATTTCTCTAAAAAAGAAAAAAAAAAAGAGAGCTGAGGAGGGTGGGGTAGAGTCCCCCAGCTGCCAGAGCAATGGGAAGAGCTGATCTCTTTTCTCCCTCCACCCCAGGGAAAAAATGTTCAAACTCACTCTGCTGCTGGGACTAGGAGGTCAGGACTGGTTGAACATATCACAATTATATATTATTATTCCAGTTTTTAAAACAGAAAAACATACTTTGCCAAAACTGTTTTCACTAAACGAGATGGGCTTCAACTCTAAAGATTCTTTCAGAAATATTTCAGAGTTGTCAAAACCCATTATTTTAATAATGGAAGTGTTATTGCTCTCAAGCTCAAGCATGTTTCTTCTGGACATTTTACCTAGCTGAATAT
>VZTV01051384.1:0-18014 GCA_013400875.1 Anhinga rufa
ATAATATCCCAATTCACGGGAATTATGGTGGGGGATGTCAGGCCCAGCTGCAGTGGGCTCATGTCTTCAATGGCTTAATTTATTTTTCTTAGATCCTGTAACAGTCTCCATTTCCCACTCTTTTTCTTAAGGCATAAGGAGGACAGAACCCTGCAGGCTCACCACTACTGAGTTTGCTCCTAACAGTCTCCCAGCTGGTACCTGGGCATAGTTCGATCAGCACAAGCCAGGGAGACAGTCAGGCTGTGGCCATTCTGTTTGGGATGTAAGAAAATTCAGCGGTATGCCTGCAAGCTGTATTGTGATACTTGGCTACTCAGTGCTAGAGAACCATCACCAGAGTATTTTATTTACCAATACAGTCATAGCATAAGTGGCAGGTGTCAGCCTCCTCCTAATTTTTGTTTGTTTGGAAATTTTCAGTGAAAACAAAGAATTTTTTACTAAGAATAAAGCAAAAGAGAAATACAATTGTCTTCTCAAGGTAAAACATACTGACAGCCTTTTTTTCCATTCAAGTATAAAGTTCTCCTGCCTTTGAGGCAGGTCTTCCAAATTGGTTGGCTTGGGATGGGACAGCGGGGCATTTAGTGCTTTTGTCAAGCCTCCAGCTCTTAAGAAAGACAGAAAACAAGAACATAGTGATCATCTGTAAAATACTTAGCTAAGAGGGAGCCTGGCATCACACAGGAATTCTGTGGAAGAAACAAAGACAGAAAACAATTGCTGGGAGGCTGGAAGCAAAAAGGATGAGCAAAAGATTCAGTTGCCTTAAGCTTGAGATCAGCTTTTTTGTTCCAGAAGTACCCTGCCTCATTCACTAGAGACCTCCTTATTCCCTCAGGAAATGAGACTGCTGCAGATGAGAGACTCTCAGTATTCTGCCTTGATTTCATCCTCAACACAGCATGGGAAGAACTGAATGTGATATGTAATTAAACATTGTACTAAAGCAGACATACAGAGAGGTCAATAATATTATCCACATGATGTGGAAACAGATATGTCACTCTGTTGGTAGTTCTTATTTCTGTAGGCAATATTTGCTATGGCTCGCACTCCTTCCTAATCAAGTAGCTTGATTACTGTAGGATTTTTATCATACACTCTGAATTGCTCTGATATTCAATCTATGGTTTCATCTTGGTGCACTCAAGCTGTTCAATTAAGGAAAAATCCTAAATCTCCCTTAAAAGAAGCTTTACTCCCTTCCTTGCTCTCGCAGCCTCAGGTATGTCACAAAAACATGGGGACATGATGTTTTCTTCATGCTGTTTGCACTGTTGCGCTATTGCTTACTGTAACTGTCAGCATGTAATAGAGTATTTTCAGAGCATTTTTCTAAATCTCCTTGTGATTTGATTCAAACAGAGAAGCCAAAAGAGATTAGACACAGCCATGGTGAGATTTCCTTCGGAGCAGACTGCAAGACCCACGTGTTTGCTAAAGGCTTCTGACCATTACCAATAAAGATGAAGAAAGCAAAAAACAGGCAGTATTTCTTAGAATAAGAGATGGTTCAGGAGCCAAGTTGCTGGTGAGTTTGATTTGTAGAAGTCACAGCGAAAATCTGTCAGCTTGTACCTTAGAGAAAAGTGTAGAAAAATACAGATTAATAGAAATAACATTGACTAGGAATATATGAATTACCAGTCTTAAATTTTGCAATGTCTACTGTCATATTCTTTATTCCATTTCCTTGTATAAACTCTGGGTTTTTCTCTTGACTTTTAAACGAAATTTCAAATTAACAAAGATTTTTGCTTCTGTTAGCATACCTGTGAGGGGGTTGAGACCTACGTTTTTTTACTTAGTTCTGAGACATCTGAACACAGGATAGTGCAAGTCCTGCATTATTAGTGACAATTTCCATATTTTGCTCTTTTGTTTTCATTTTTTATGTGACAGTGGTAGGTGAAAATGAGAGGTAAATTCACACTATGTAAAGGTTTTATATAGCTGTGAAGCAGGTTATCAACCAAACCTTTCACCATTACCCATTAAGCCATTAAACATCACCCATTTAATTTCTGAAATCAGAAGTCCAAGAGAAGGATCCCATCTGAATGTGGCTGTATAAAAATTCAGGAACTGTAAAACCCCAGTTCTGGTCAGCACCTTCTACCTTTTTTCAAAAGTTAAGAAGAAAAAGAGACAAAAGCAAGTAATAGTCAATGCAGAACCTTCTACAAATGCTGACAGTCAGGTTAGGGCAGTGGGGAGGGGAAGAGGGCATTTCTGGAATAAAAGGTGCATTCTCATAATATGTGCAGTTACATGGCAACTAGACTGCTGAAGGCTGCGAAATAAGGAAATCATTAGTTTCAGCATCTTTTGCATGCTCAGATAGATGTTAAGAACTGCATTCATTACAGAGTAGTTCAGACCTAGCTAAGGATAAAGGCATCTTCACACCATCTTTCATCTTTACCTTCATTTTCTGTACTTTGTCTTCCCAAAGGGAGTCACTGAGTTCCAGCTGAGAAGTGAGTATCCCTTAGCAATGGGGTTATGGGGTTACGTTTTTCAGCTTCTTTTTGGTGGCTGTATCCATCTCCTCTGTGCACTGCAACTTGTTCTGTTACAGCCTTTGACAAGTAGAGTTCGGTTACACTTGACTCACATGCAGCAGCACAGGCACTGTGGGTAGTGAAACGTACCTTTAACCGCCTGCTAGTTGTTAGGTTAACTCAGGCAAATAAATTCCTTGTCAGGTCTACGCTTCCTGCAAATTCAGTGTTCAGGAAAAGGTAATACTTTCCTCAGAAGCAGAAAAGAACTTCACTGAAACAACTTTTCCTTTGTTCATATCAGTCACTTTTCCTTGGCTGAGCTACTATATGGTATTGAGTATGCAAACGCAGAGACAGAATGTGGAATTTAAACTGTTTCTCTAAGTCTCTGGTTTCTAGGTCATTATCTTGCTTGTTGACAAATACTCTGTTGCCGACAACGGAGCTATTAAACATTCGTTGAAAGGAAGAAAATAAATGCAAATACTCTTTTAATTACTTGAAGAATTTTCCACATCACTCAGTACCATAATAGCCTTCTTCACCAACATGCATATCCTCATTAGTACTCCTATAAAGTAAGGAAATACTATTATTCCCATTTTACCAATGAAATGTAACTAGAAAAGATGAAGTGATTTGCTCAAAGGTACATCAAGGTAGTAACAGAAACAAGCTCAAATTTCTTAATTCTTGAGTATCGATCCAGTTTCTTAACAATAAATATCCTTTCCTAACCAATTTTTATTCCTCTAACATGTAGACTTCTCTCACAATTTCAGTATTTTAGCCAGTTATTTAAGTTGTAACTGATATTTCTGGTGATTGCACATTGGCTTGTAATTTATTTTTCAAACAGGAAATTTTAAAAATGATAATTTTATAACAAAATCACAATAAAAATGGAAAATAACATTATAATAGATACACTACTCATTTTATCTATGTTTTTTTTCTGGAAAATATGCAGGGGCAGAGAGATGTATATCAAAACACATTTTGAATTCCAGTTATATGAATATATGAATATAGTAGTTTAAGAGAAACTGTCTTCTCATCACTCTAAAAGAAAGTATATCCAGTACTGATATTTTCACACTGAGAGAGAGAGATGCAATATCATCAACTGATCATCAAACTTCAATATCCCAGGATAAAAAAACAAATGACTTCATCAGTGAAAGAGCTCTCTCTGTGAAGGGCATGCAATGGGTTCTTTCAAAGCCACCTTTCACTCAGTGCTCTGTGAGAAAAACAACAGTTCCTTTCTCCTGTGTAGCAGAATATAGGACTTTCCCCAGTGCTCAGGTTTAAGTCTAAATCAAAGTTCCACAAAGTCTGGTTTAGGCTTGGTAGTTTGAACGTTTTCACAAATAACTTGAGGGATGGAGTAACATTTGTGGGTGACAAATAGCTGCAAGGTCCACAGAAGAGTAGAAAGATACCATATGGCTATATACATCGTTGTAACTTTCTGTTGATTCCAGCATACAAAAAGACATGTCCTCCACCTTTGATCAAGAGTCAATATGACATGGAAATCTCTTGAATTAACTGTTGGAACGATTTATGTTGAGACACATAGGCCTGAGCTACATTAAATTAATGCTTCTGGGTGAAACTACCTAAAAATATATATTTTTAACATTTTTGCCCATGGAGAGAGACATACTCCCCAGAATTGGAAATGGCTCTCTTAGCCACAAAATCATGGACATGTTCTTTAGTCAGTGATTAAGACATTTGGAATAAGGGAGTGTGAGTCCTAGGTTTAAGTCCCTCCTGCTAGCCCTGGTTCTCCACTGCATGTAAGAATATCACTAGGTGAACTCTGCTTGCTCTCTTGGAAGCTGGCCTCCACGGAGGTTTTTAGATCTAAGTACTTTAATTACTAGGCTGTATACCTGGCTAGAAATATTATGTTATGTATCGCATGCATTGTATCTCTTCTTGCTTATGTTTCTGCCTACCTATATATATAAATATGCATAAGCTATGTTCCTGCTGTCTTGTTTTTTTATTATGTGATTTCATCAGTGTCCTCTTTGCTGAATAATGGCACAACTTCAACAGGGAATAGCAGGCCATGTAGCCTTCCTACAGTACTCCACTAGGAAGGAAATGAATTCAGGTTTCCTGCTTCCTGGACCCTTCCTACTTTGGCCTTGTTTTGAATGAAAAGAGTGACTCCTGCCTAGGGTTTGAATAATAATTATGTTTGTATTTAGGAGATGGTACTGAGCTGTGGATCCCTGGTACTACATGCCTGTGGTCCCCAGTCAAGGATCCAATGCCAGAAAAAGGGAGACTTTTGTAAAGATCTACCCTGATGGAGTCCTACTGTTGAGCTATAGGCAATTGCATTTAATTTCAAATACCCTTTATAAATATTTAGCTCTCTGCATAGAGATTATAAATTTAAAATGTGGGTTCCCATTTTCAGAACCTGCTACCACATGTTTAGTTTCCAGTACCCTTTAACAGGCCTAGCCCATGGGCCTTAGACAAAAGTGTGAAAGTCTGTGTACTTTCCAGATAACGGGTTTCTTTTCCTGCTCAGTAAATCCAATGAGTCAGTAAAATTAGGAAGCACATTTATATGAAGTATGACTCACTTTTTTAATTAAAAAGTTGGCAAAAAATAATAGAGGACATGTCTTTTTGTAACATTCACTTTGCAAATTGTATTCAACTGCTGCCAAAATTTCTGTCATTATTGTTGGTTATTTAGTCCCATTAACAATGTTTCTTTTGGTCTACCAGATCCTAAGGGCTTATTTTCTGCTTACATGGGAGTGATGTGTTCAAGTAATTCCTTTTCTTATGAACTGGAATAAAGGGCCTAAGCCAGGCATGGAGTCCTCTAGATTTCATTTGGAGCTGTAGTGATTGTGGCCAGCTGTTTGAGGGGAAGTAATTCTCCTCCTCTAGTCTGGTCTGGTGAGACCCCACCTGGAGTGCTGCCTCCAGCTCTGGGGGCCCAGCACAAGAAAGACATGGACCTGTTGGAGCGGGTCCAGAGGAGGGCCACAAAGGTGATCAGGGGACCGGAACACCTCTGCCATGAAGAAAGGCTGAGAGAGTTGGGGTTGTTCAGCCTGGAGAAGAGAAGGCTGCGGGGAGACCTTATTGTGGCCTTTCAATATATAGAGGGGGCTGTAGTGACAGGACAAGAGTCAACAGTTTTAAACTGAAAGAGGGTAGATTTAGATTGAACATAAGTGATTTTTTACAGTGAGTGTGGTGAGACACTGGCACAGGTTGCCCAGAGAGGTGGTAGATGCCCCATCCCTAGAAGCATTCAAGGTCATGTTGGACGGGGCTCTGAGCAGTCTGATCTAGTTGAAGATGTCCCTGCACACTGCAGGGGGGTTGGACTAGATGGCCTCTAGTGAACTCTGTGATGCTGTGATCCTATGGTTTGGTACCTTCCAAGCAGAACTGCCTGCATGTAGTTCTCACATAGCCAGAAGAGAACAGGCACCTTTAAAACTCAAGTTCCATATTTTTTTAAACCAAAAATTCCAGTTATGGATGTGTCTTTGTAACTCAGACTTCTCTGTGTTTCCTCAGTATTGGCTTTAGAATAGCCTCTGACTATTGTATTAATGTTGAGTGCTACAATTTGTCTCATCTTTACTGGAATTTGTCAAGGGCTTCACTCTGGGTTTTTCTTTCTTAATTCAAATGTTGGAATGCTAGACAAACCTGAGGCTAAGAAAGAGCTGATGAAAGAAAACCAATCGAAGTGACTTGTTATTCTGCTATTTGCGTGCACACACAGATGATCTCTACATAGTTAATACACCTCATTTAGATGAAAATGCCCAGATGAAGAGAAATACAGCTTGCAAGACATATGAAGTAATCCTCAGTCTTTACAGCACACTAGTGAGGTTTCTGCAGAAGCAGAGGCCTCCAGTTTGTGGAAGAAGAAAAAGAAATTCAGGAGGCGATCAACAAAAAGGGACCAGAGGTCTGGAAAACATGACCTACAAGGAAAGACTGAGCAAACAAGGGTTATTTAGATGAAAGAGAGAGAATTATCAAGGGAAAAAGACAAGCAAAGGAGTGTCAAACTTCAAATAAGTAAAGGACTTCAGCAAAGATCAAGGAAATAATTTGTTCTTTATGTCTATGTATGTATTTATGTATGCAACAAGATATAAGGGTTTAAATTACATCACAAAATTCAGGTTAGACACCATGGAAGTTTTCTAGCAGTAAGAACAGTAAAGAGATGGAAAAGCTGCCTGGGGAAGGTCATGACATCTCTGTCTTTGAAGAATTTTAAGAACAGGTTAGAGAGATGTCTTCCAGGAATAATCTGGGTACAGGCGATCCTGCTTTGGTGTAGGATGGTGGAAAAGTGAACTTAAGGTTCTTTGTAGTTGCTGTGATTCTATAAGACTAGTAACAATAATAATTTATGTTTGTAGACTTCACTTCTGCTTTCCAGACAGTGTCTGATGCTAAGAGCACAAATTTCTCAAAGGGATAAGCAGAGATTTTTATGGTACTGGCAAAAAAATTAGATTTGATGAAGTCATTACTAAGGAACTAGGAGAGAAACTCAGAAGGGTGAGTGAGATGGGTATTGAGATAACTGTGTTTGTTTTGTAGGGAAGGAAGTCAAAGAATAGCTCCAACCTCTGGCTACAGGGGAACGTGATGGGTACAGGAAAGGCAGTTATTCCCACAGAGAAGGGCAAGTGTCTCTTTGAAAAGGGACTTAGTGAAATGAGGTTAGAGTGGAGGGTGAGTCAATCACAGGGCACTGGCCATTTGCTTTGGATTCTGATCTTAGGAAGCTGCAAGTGCTTTTGCAAATAAATGTGGATATCAGGTTTCCAGCATACCAGTACTCCAGAATGATAACATGCTAGCACTGAGAAAAAACAGTGGCCCGAAGGAAACATGAGTGAAAATTATTTTATACAAAAGATGTTGATTTCCTTGAGAAACTTAACAATTAAAAGCTAACTTTTAATTGCACTGCTGCAGACTTTCTTTTAGTGAATGAATGTCGTGTTGACATATGGGAAGCCCAGAAGGTGAAGCAACAGCATCACCAATGTGCAGCGTTCCCAGTGGAAGGAGGGCTTCTGGCACAGTTTAAGATGACTCCTGAGATGCATAGTGGGGCTGGAAGCCCTGCCACAGAGGCTTGTTATCAATACACTCCTGCCTGACACGGAGGAAAGATACTTCAGGCAGCTGGTGAATGGTCTTGCACAATTGTGGCAGGCAGGGACTCTAGAACCAGTGTGCTCTCTCGTACCTGAAGAAACTAATTGGGAGCACTGGCTCCCACTGGGAATGCAGAATTCTCCCCTCCCCTGATCAGTAGTATACTACCTCCAAGGTGAAAAATGGTGGCATGCCATACAGCTCCATGGGGCAGTAGCAACAACAATAACAGTAATCAGTAGAGTGAGTGGAGCTCTAAGTAGCTCTAAGGAGGGGACAAACTAGATTTCCTGTTTGCTAAAACATAGAAGACTTGGTTCAGTTTGTAAACTTTGCTGAAAGAAAATGATACAAAAGTTGTTGCTAAAATGCCAGCAGAGACTTCAAGCAGTTCTTAGCTCATTACCCATATGCTCACCCATACTGGCAATAACTTTATCTCATGGTGGGAAACATTGCTTTATTTTCATGGCAGGAGTTCTGCATAGACTAATGCAGACTAACAAATTTTCATTTTTCAGGGTGTCTTGGGAGGATGCTGTCACTAATTTAATAGTATCTAGGAACCATCCCTAAAGATAGGAGTTTGGGCCTGTTTCATTAGAAATTCATAACATGCACAAATTTCTGGGATGTCAATAAAAAGTGAAGGTTCTTTACATGTTGGAAACCAGATTCAGGTACCAGATGATTATGAAAATCTGTATGTAGTATGGAGGGCAGAAAGAACTTCCTACCATTAGGAATGATACTGCTAACATATGTGAAATGTCCTTCGACACGTGTAGGGGATACAGTAAGAGTCACATTTCCAACGAGTGCCAGAGCTGGTGCTCAGCATTTAATCTATTGGTATTAAGTATAGTTATTGATGGAGTGTTTCCAATTTCTGGGGAAGCTTATTTAACAATGTTGAAGCTATTCTAAAATAAGTAGAGAAATCTGTGACAGCTGGTCAAATTTATCCTATGTGTACTTCACTGAAATGAATCTGGCCCAGATAGCATTTTCAATTTCTTTCAAAGTATGACCACAATGCACAGGCTGGAATGGAGAAAAAAAGTCAAGATGTCAATCAGTTTCTAATATTATAGTGAATAGGTCTGACCTGTGAGATACCACTATAAATGTAGAAGGCATGATACTAAGGAATTTAGGAATCTTGTCAAAATTATATGTAATAGCTTAATTTATTACTAAGCAGTAGGAAAGTTTGTTTAATCAAATCACACTTTGTTGTTATTTTTCTGTTGATAAGAAATATATTTCACCTTGTGCTGCATTGTGGAAGATGGCCTTCAGAGTCACCAAGCGTTTTTTTTTTTCTTCACATGATTTGAAATTTACAGACTGGGGCCACATACCTTTAGACAAGATGCACCTCTAAAGCATGAATTTGTCAGGGCTCTGAGAGCACTAATAGGCTTTAAGGAGGCCCTTACCTGGAGCATCCACCCCCACCACTGCCTGAGGTCTCCATTTCAGCTCAGGTCTGGGCATCCAGTCCTGGCCCAGCTATGCTGTGGATGGGTCTGTGCCCAGCCATGCCCCCGGTCCTGCCTCCTTGACAGATCTTGGACCTTTGCTACAGACTTGTCTCCAGTTCTGTCTTTGTCCCAGATCTCCCTGATGGTTCCTGGTTGGACCATGGATCTGATTCATGTCCTCACTATGTCTGGGACTGTCTTTGCTCCCTGTTACCATTACTGCTGCACAGGTGCTGTGGGGCTGTGCCCTGGTCAGTGAGGGTGCTGCTGGATGGGCAGTCACCCTCAGCTCCCAGCTCGCCTTCCCTTAGGGAATGGCCCCATCTCTTGCTGCTCCCTGCCCGTAAATTTGTCTGCCTGTAAAACCTGAGTGTTCTGCAAAGCTTTTTTTCTGTCTCCAGTACTGTCCTAGTTAATTTTAAGGACTTCTGCAGTTACTCCAGACATTTTGCATAGTAGCTCCGTTACTTAACATTAGGTTATAATTAGGACTGAGTCATAGAGTTTTAGTATCTGTCAAGGCTTAACACTTTCTTCCTGAACTACATGCAGGATCTTGCCCCTGAAGTTCTGCTCCATCTCTGTGTGTTGACATTCATGCTCTAAGATAGTAGTTGCTTTGCAAGTAAATAGACAAATGACTGTTAGACATGTGTGTTTATTTTCATGGTAAATGCTTAGAATCACAGACTTACGGGAAAACACAGTTTGGAAGGAACTTTGGCATGTTATCTAGTTCAGACTCCTGCTCAAAGCAGAGCTATCTTTGAAGATAGATGGGGTTTGTTCAGGGCTGTGTCTAGCTGAGTTCGAAGTATCTCCAAGGATGGAGATTCCGCAATTTCTCTAGTCATTTACCCTCGCTATGGCTTTTTTCCTCATATGTAACAGGAATTTCCCTTATTGCAGCTTGCATCCTTTCTTGTCCTTTCACTGTGCAACTCTGAGAAGACTCTGGCTCCATCTTCTCTATAAACTCCCTTTCATAAATGGAAAACTGTTACTAGGTCCCCCCTGCAGCCTGCTCTTCTCCAAGCTGAACAAATGCAGTTCCTTCAGCACCTCTTTGTACATCAACTGTTCCAGATCTTCAACCATTGCAGTAACCTGCTGCTGGGCTTGCTCTGATTTGTCCTTGTCACTATTGTGCTGGGGGCCAGAAGTGGAACCTCACTATTCCAGATGCAGCTGCACAAGTGCTGAGTACAGGAGAATAACTTTCCTTGACCTACTGACTATACTTTTGCTTATACAGTCCAGTATGTGGCTGTTATTTGATTTATATATGCAACAGAAGGCTGAGCATGGCCACAATTAAGCTCAGGGCACTGCAAAGCATCTCAGTGTTTTCCTTTTCTGATTGAGTTGGGGGACTGCACTGAACAGTGGTAAGGGATCTGATTTGTGTGTGGGCGAGGCTGCAACTTGCCATCGTATTCATCCGTCAATTCATTTTTCTTTTTTTTTTAAGGAATAGGGAGTATATAAGCGAGCCTCTCTGCTTATTACTTTGAAACTCTGCCCTTTACATTCGTCATTCTGCAGAATGTGCAAATGATGGCCATTCCATGTACTTGCAAGCTCAATGGATTATCCGCTTGCTGTGAAAAGCCCTACACTTTGCTAGGGCTTTTAATAACAAGTGTTTAGTAAGAATTTCCTCTGACTCCAGTGACAACAGTTTACATAAGACAGTGGTGAGGGTCTGGCCAATATCAGCGGGAACATTTAGGTCATTGCACTGCCAGATGTGCTAGCATCTTGTGAGCAGAAAAGCTACTTGGTCCAAAGTATCCCAGCCTCCATACTTGGCATACTGACAAGCCCATCTTTTTGGAAAGGCATATAGGAGCAGAGTGGCTTTGGAGAATTTTAGGACAGAGTTTGGTTTTGTTTTGAATATGTTTGGATGAAGATGGTTACCTGTAAAAGAGGTATGGAGAGAAAAGAATTACTATTGTGAGTTTATATCTGCTAATGTATTAGCAAAAGTACTACAGGGCAGGGGCTATCCGTCCTTCTAGTATGTTGATTTCAATACCAGCGAGAAAGAAAGGGAAAAGGAATATACATGGAACCGTATCTCATTCTGTTACAGTCTGCCATTGCAGAGGTCATTGATTCCATTGTATGCAACATTCGGCCGCAGAGCAAAGATGTGTGCATGATGCTGAAATGTATTTATACTTTTTGTGTTATTACTGGACAAAACCCTGAAAAATGCTAAGCATCTATAAACTCCCGAGAGAGAGAGCAGCCAAGGGAAATAATCTTCCTCTTCACCTGAAGAGAACTTAACACTCCTCTGTGTTTACATCTCAAACACAGTGAATGTGCGTTTCCTTCTCTGTACTTATGTTGGCCTTTACTGAAGTAGTTGGTTGTTGTTGAATGAAATATATGGCATTATTGAAGGTTTGAAGCCACAAATATTTGAGCCCCGTATGACAACACAGTATGGTTCTGTCATTTTTACAAATCGGTACGCTGCAGCGTGGAGAACTGAAATGGCTAGTTCAAAATAGTACAATGGAGAGAGAGGCTCTGTGCACTGACACATGCTTTTCATTGTAACTGCCTCCCTCTGCAAGCTGTCAAAGGTCTACACAACAAAAAGTAAGAATGCAGAGTCTCTTGTCACTGCCTCAGGGATCAAGAGTGCTTCAGAGCCCTCAACAAAGAAAAAACCATCAGAAACCTGCTCATTTTGCAAGCAGAATAAATCTCTATTAGCAGATAAATCTCTATTATGTCAGAAATAGCATTCGAAGGAACTGCATTATTTCTTTATTTATTTGCTAGTTTTACTATAAATACTAATAAAAAAAATTAAGGTGAACAGTGAGTTCAGCTGAGGAGAAGAACTTGCAGCCTAGTTAATATTGGCTTTTCTAACAGAAGTTTTTTGAGGATATGGGGTTTCTGGGCTAATGAAAGTAACTTTGGGGTCTGCTTAATTTTTAGCTCTAGGCTTATCCTGTTGAAGTCAGTACATTGGCTACTCAGTTCAAGTCTGGAGAAGTACTTAAGACAGGGAGCAGTGTTTATATGTTCATACACAGTTTATCTCATAAAAAGCAGTGGCCAGAAGAAGATATTACTAATGCAGAGAGTGTTCTTCACATCCTCTTCAGCTTCCATGCAAACATCTCTGAAATTAAGGTCATAAAAATAGTTAAATATCACACTCAAAAAGGCATCCCAGTGGAGCAACTGTAGTGTGTAGCTTTTACACTGTATGCTTTTGTTATGCTCTTCCTGTAATGCTGGCACCCAAATTAGGTACTGTTGTCCAACTGAAGTATTACCAAAGCAGAGCAGTACAGAAATATTACTTCCTTATGTCTTTAGAGGCATATTTCTGTTTATGTATGCCACTATGGCTTTCCTCCACTAATATGACTTCTGATTTTTCATCTTAATTTGGCTTCAGTGCTAAACCTTTTTTGAAAGAGTATGTACTCAGTTATCCCCATACCTGTAGTTTTGCAAATGATTATTTCTCCTGAAAAGTAATATTCTGCACTTGTACCTATGTTTTGAGACCGGTCCTCCAATATGTCAAATTTGTTTTGGATTATAGCTCTGTCCTGCAATAAAATTCTTCAGCTTTATGAAGTGCACATCTAGGAAGCGAATTCCATCCCTTGAAGAGAGCTAGAGCCAGGAAAGACTGCATCAAAGTTTTACTCAATGCATCTTATTTTGAAAGCAGACTACTGATTACTACCTCCTTAGTGGTTACACAGTGCTTGAAATAATAGTCTGTAGTATACTATAATCTGGTTTATGGTAGATCATAGGAGTGACCTTTATAATGCTGCAACTGGGCAATACAATTTCATCTCTTAATTTTCTAAATTCTCACCTGTTTTTCTCTACTGGGTCAGATGATCCAACCCAATTACTCTTTCAGGACCCTTTCTCAGTCCATAACGTTTATTACAGAAAATTTCTAAATGCGCCAATCAGAATCTGTAATTTATATCTTTATATTTTTCCCCTTGGCTGATATGATGTGGTATATATAAAAGGCTTCACCTGAAAAAACTGTGCATTTTTAGTACTAAAATTATTAAGAAACTCAAGACAAAATTGGATGTGCCAAAACCAGAGTCAGTGTATTTTCCTGTTGTACTCAAGATACGTAATATTTTAAACAAATGTCAATAATCATGGTAGAAAATTCCTGTATCTTGATTCTTTTCATGCCAGGTATTTTGGCATGATTATAAAAATATTTAAAAAATACTTTGGACTGTATTTGGCTCTCAGACACATTTCTGCAAATCTGGAGGAATTCCCACTTAGCTAATAGAGTTACTGGAAATGTAGCATTTCTGGAACTGTGAGCTAGTGCCTGCATTTACTGAAGTATGTAGCAACCTTCCCACGGATTTCATTAGAGTTTGATTTGCAGCCTCCAGATCTTAAAGATGTTCTTTCTATATGTTAGTGTAGTCAAAATATTTTGTTGTGTCAGGTGTCATGTACAGCATCTATTTTTTTAACGTCCAAGCAAGTATTTAGCTTTAAAAATTACAAAATATGTCATTTTATTGTTGCTAATACAAAGTCCTGGGTAGGGAAAGTTCCATGTACAATAAAAGATGATGGTCTCTGGTTTTTTGCATGTACAGAAAAAGATTACATTCTCTGTTTTTTTAAAGTATAATTAATTCTTGAATGAAATTGTTCTGTAGAAATGGAACATAGGGACCAAGATCACTGAAGGAAGGCCTGTCTTGTGTAGTGTTTGACCACCTGTAGCTAGTACTGGCATATACGTATGGATAAAAGCAGTCTCTCCAGCTACATCGGTATTCATAAATTAAGCTGTACCAGAGTATATCCCTGGATGTGGGAACTATATCCTCTCTATTGTTAAATTCTTAGTATCTTTGTTGACAAGATTTGACTCAGTCCAAGTAGCACTTGGCAATTCCTGGGCACAATTTCAGAGTTAGCACGGGTCATTCCAAATGAGAAATTTGTATGGGGATGTTGCATTTTGCAGGGTAAAAGAGTTTGGTATTATGGGCATAGGCTGGACGTACTGATGGCCATAGAATAGTCTTGGACACATGCTTCTCAGCATAAAACACCCTAAATTGCAAAGCCCCGAACATATACTATGGGTCTGTAGAAACACTATCAACAGATGGATTCAGTTAAAAATATGGCTTCCTGGTTAGATACATAAACCACGCCTATGTTAGTAAACTCTATAAGGACTGGACACAGTCCCATGGTGACACATCTAACGCTTTCCCAAACAGCATTTGGGTGTAGTTCAGGAAACATCACAGGCCATCCCATCACACTCCAGCAGCTAGACCCTATTTTGGACTGGAAGAGAAGTTCTCCATGTGGGTGTGAGGCTTGCTGCAGTTTTGTCTCCAGACTAATTTTGTTTACTAGCACAGATGTCTTCTTTTGTTTCAGGCATGCTAATTCATGTTTAAGTATCTAGCATAAGCTCTTAGCTACCTTGTAACAGAAACTGGCATTGAACTTTAGCTGAATTAGAATACTGGGCTCATTAAACCTGCTTAATTATCGTAATGCAATATTTGGTGCACTTCCCCAATATACAGCCGGCTTCTGCCTCTCACTGAACAGTTCAATCACTCTTCAGAGAAGCACACTGCCAAACCTGGGGAATGACTTCATTTCGAGCAGGTTTATCTGTATGTCCGGGACTAATTAAAATTGTCTTCTCTGTATGTAGAAATGGAAATTATTCTACTAAGACGCGCACCCAGAGGTGATGTAACTGCTAAAAGAAATTCATACTGTCACAGTAAGATTTTCAGAAGGACTTGGTTATCATTTACCTGGTGCTCGGTTTTGGGGACTTGCTCTCTGCAGTCCTTACTTGTAGACAAAGAGCCTTCCACACTGTATTTATGAGTATTCATGTTGATAAGGAACTTATACAAAAATGTAAGTGTTTGTGGACTGCATTTTTGTTGTTATGGCACCTTGGGAGTGTTGGGTCCTGCATTCCTTTTGCATGTTGCACTGTAGCTCAAGTATTAGCCACAGCTGCAACCAGGTGTCAGAGGGAGGATCAGAGAGATAACCTCTCGTGAGAAATACTGTGAGCACAGATTAACTCCTGGCATTTCAGCAAGCATTTCTGTATCTTATTTCTATTTTTAACTCAGTTTTGTGAGGGTATAGACTTACTAAGGCTGGAGACTTTAGGAAAGAGAGAGCTAATTACAAACTATAGAGATAAGAAAGCTTTCCTTCACACTGTGCACCAAAGCTTTCTGAGGCGCTGGATTAGCTGAACAAGAACAGTTAGCTAGAATAATGCTCTAGATGCTGATGTGAGTAGTTGCATGAAATATTTCTGCTTTCATGCTGAATTCCCTTAACATGTACCATTACCATTGCAATGCCTTCAAAAATGCAACAGGATTTGACCTGGCCTAGTCTGCAAAATATGTTCCAAATCTGAGGGTTCTGGGGACTTTTTCAAACTATTGGACCATTCTATAAAGGTAGAGAACTTCCATAAAGGCCACTGCACTTTCATTGTTAAAAAGAGTTTTGCTTACCCAGCAAGCTCCTAAAGGAACAGCATAGAAGTTCTGAAACCCTCTGGTCATCTAAACTTATTTTGGGGTAGTTTTCCTGATTTAACGAAATGGAAGTGGTATATTTCATCTTCATTCTTTTTCAACTTGCAGAAATAATCACAGGTGGGCTGGAAAGGATTCAAAGAAAATCTGGAGGTGTTTAATTTCCTACCTTAGGTACTTCCCTTTGCAGGCAGGTGAGGTTTGCTAATCACTGGCGCATAGTTACATATTTTAGAGTGTGTCATGCAAAGCACATAGGAAGCCAACCTGACATTTGTCATCACTACGTAATACCTATACTTAGAACAGGGAACTTAGAGGGAAGGATCATCATTTTTGTTCTGTATTTGTACAAAAAGAGCCCTGATTTATACCTGTGTTGTCTGTGCTGGCACTTTAAAGGCAAATAGAATAGACTTGCCTGTTACTGTTACCAAAGGCTTACAGCTGAAGTTGAAATGGTTATTTTATTGGTCATAGTCAGTGATCACACTGATTTCAGCTGTAGGAGATGAAAATGTCCCTTTTACCCTGAAAACTTCTGTAATAATTTCAGGCTAGTGCTATTTTCACTATAACACTGAGACTGAGTTATATGGCTAATAGCGGTACATCCTGATGTGAGGGCGACTGCAAGGAGCAGCTGTAATATTACCAATTTTCTAAGTTACTTGTTTGTAACATTTTATGATGGTAGGAAAGAAAGAATCATTATGATAACATGGTCACTGATCAGTAAAATGCAGCACAGTGCTACTTTTCTTGCTGAGCAGAAAAGAAAGTGGGGAGTTTGGCAAACAACAGGGAACATATCTTTTCTGCAAGCTCACTCTCTTATATTAATAGGAATTTTCCATTGTTTTGTTTAACATAAACCCAGTTTGTTTATTTGCTTTTAATTTCAAAGAGGTTTTGGTGCATTGCAGTCACAGTGCACCCCACTGAGATAACCTAGAAGGGCATTATGTTTTCATGCACAAGGAACAAATCATGCTCTTGCACGCTATAACTTCTTTAATTTCAATTAAGGAAAGCGACAAGAAAGAACAGAAAATAAAAACTCTGTGAAAGACTATAGGAAGAATGTCTCTTTTATTACATATTGCAGAAAACAAAGCTTGGCATAAAGAAAAAAACAGCAGTTTGGAGGTGGAAACATAGATGTGTTTAGTATTCCTTATGTTTAAACCTATGTAAGAACTCCCATCAAAAGGAAGGGTTACGAGTCTACAGGACTCTGACAAAGTTTCATGGTACCATTGAGCAACACTAATTTTAGGTAGGCGTTCATTCAGGGATAGGATTTGGAACAGGGAGAAGATTTATCACTCAGAATCTGCTAACAGCTTTCAAAATAAAGAAAAAAACCCCTCCTCACTACTTGTATTTTAATGGCATATCCTTAAATACACCAACTCAAAGGTTGTATCCACTTGATTAAATGACATCAAAGAAAGCCCTTGCAGGGAAAAAGTTTCAGCTATGTGTCCCAAGTCTCAAAATTGAGATAGCAAATATAAAAAAGACAAGAAACAAAGTACTATTTGATTTTAAGCTACTCACCCAAGCATTTCATCATACTTCTTAAGACTTTGAGTAGCTGGGGACAAACAGCTTAAATCAGAATATAATACCTGTTAGAATTTAGAAGAGATCTGTAGGGTTTTTCCTAAAGTTCTTAGTGAAGGGTGCACTGGTCAGCAAATGTCCCATGGGAAAGGTCATTCCCATCTGACAGTTTCTGTTGTTGGCTCTGAAAGGTCTGTGCCTTGTCCAGAGTACCCTGAGCTTCTCCTGGCACCCTGCATACTGCAGAGGGGAACCAGTCACCCTGTCTGGGGCTGCCACCCCTGTGTGAATACAACCTCTGTGGCCTGTCAGGTGCTTGGATACTGCTTTGAAGAATGGGGAGTCCATAAGTAAAAGCAAAACAAACCCGTTATCATGCTAAAATGTAAGACTTGAGAAATAGTATATTTGTAGCAAATATACAGCAGAAAACACAAGGTGTTGATGCTATTGATGCTTTTCTTAGTAACTTCAAAGTGTACTCTAGTCCATTGGCCAAAGAGCTACTGATAGTCATGCAGTTCTGCCAGCTAGGACGCAGACGTTTTAAAACATCTACCTGCACAATTGCATTTGAAGGATCAGAATGTTGTCTGAGATCATGCCTTTACTTTTTGGCCCTTTTCTCTGGGGGCTCTATTCAAAATCATAGAATCATAGAA
>VZTV01051392.1:0-16912 GCA_013400875.1 Anhinga rufa
CTATGATTCTATGATTCATCTGTGTGTTTTCATTTAGGGATTTCCCTGATATTGCCAGGGCTCAACATATCTCTCTTGCTCCCTTGTGGCCTGCCATTGCTCCAGAGACTTGAAGAAACTCCAACACTGAAGCTCTGGCATTTTTTGGTATATATTGATATGGACCATATGGACCTACTATGTATTGCAAGATCACCTGCATCAGCAAGAAGGGGGTCTTAGTGATTCAAATGGTCTTTTCAGGTACAAAGTTCTTACGAGTTTTGCTGGTGGATTTACAATGGTGTCCATGGCTTGTCTGTTCACTCTTTAAACTGAATGATGACAAAGCATGGGCTCAAATACTCTTCCCCAGCAAGTGCCAGGGACCTTCCCCAGTTGGTAATTTAAATCAGGTGGCTCTGAGTTTCGAAGCGAAGAGATATTAGCTGAGTAAATTAATTATGAGGATTAAATTAATCATATTTTAATTTTTTATTAAATTAATTCTATTTTGTTGCCTCATTAAATCAGCTCCACATCTTTTGAGATGCATTTGGTTGTATGCTACTGTTTACTAATATTCCTGTTAATGATTTAAACTGCAGCTATGCTCAATAAGTTTGAGATGCTTTCTGAAAATAGAGGCAGGTCTTCCATTAAAAGCCTTATTCTGAAATAGATGAGCTGGAGAGGAACAGAGCACAGCATATAAACATCTTGCTAAAATATAAATAGCACTATTAGGAGTGTCATGGTAGATTTTACAGGAGCTGCAACAGCCTCATCAAACACAGGTGACGCTTTTAATCCATTTGATGCTTTAACAGGAACCAGACCACCACTTTAGGTCTTGTTTGATGGGGTACATGGACCTGTTTCTGCACAGAAAGTCCAACCTAATGTGAGGTGCACCACTGACATGGGTGGGGGAATGTACATGACTGTTTATCTCCAATTATTGGTGTATCAAGTATGCTGTTAATACAGCTGGTCACTTACTGTTGGCTACCTGTTTTATAGGAGCTGCCATAATGGTGACTACTATTTTGGTTGCATAAAGATAAGACTCTGGTGTCCTTGGCAGGCCACAGACAACTCATTTGTTGAGAAAAGTTATAATCTACCTATTTTAGCACAAATGTGGCATTCAAACCTCTCAGCAAGTTATCTAAAACCTCTATTTTATGGTAACGTTTTACCATTCCAGTCTGTGGAAGCTGGAAACCAAAATTTTGTCACTAAATACAACATTCATCAGACTTGCTGAAAGGTTGGAATAGCATTTTCCAGCATCAGATGATGGGCAGCCAGCAAATATAGTGACTTGCTGAGCAATCATAACTTTGAAATTAAATCAAGCTGGACTGAGTGAGCTAATATCTTATCTGGGATACCCGGACCACATGTCCACCCTACATAATGGGTGTGTGGCATTGTGGTAGTGACACATTATAATGTGCCAACGTGCACTCACAGCCTCCTCCTTTCCCCAAAGGAGTGCAATACACACTGTAACTATCCCTGTAGCACCCTTAAAACAGAGGGGAGAGGATTCAACTCTTCTGTTTTAGTTATCAAAGTTTAAACTTGACCCTTCTCAATTCAGACACATGAACCAAGATGCATATGGTGGCAGCACAGTCTTCTCTATCTAAAAGACATGCAAATGGGTCAGTGTTTAGAGAAAAGAGGGACTTTGGTACCTCAGGTAGAAGACTAAAGTTTGGTGGGATGCAGCTGGGATTGGTTTCCCTAAGACCCTCCAAAGCCAGCAGAGAGAAATTGGGTCATCCAGAAGTTCCTTCAGGGGTGTAGCCTAAATTAGGTGCTCTGAAACACTCTCTGGAAGACTCTTTCCTCTCCAGTGGCTGTAGTCTAAGGAGCTCAGCCTATTCATTTGGATACCGAAATTTAGAGTATGACAGCAGGTAGCATGAACATTCCCCAGAGGAGATAACCCGTAGTGTGTCCAGAGTCACAAGGTAGTTCATGGCTGGGTCGCATGGGAGCCTTGGTCCTCTCCCACAGTGTGCATATGTTATAGACAGCAGCCTATGCAAAGGTCTGCTTGTGGAGACCACTGGACAATTAGTAGGGACAAACTGGAGAAACAAATAGCCTCCCCATAGAGACGAATGCCCTCCGTTCAGGAGGAAGACAGTAAAAAGAGAACTTTCACATCATTTATAAGCTCCAGCAAGCATTGTTGGTGTCAGAGTAAGTAAGACTAATAAATTGTGAAGGAGTTTAAATGAAAGATAAGCTCTTTCAAACTTTAAATTCACCCATAGGTTATTTCTCAGCTGTTTCTTCTTCAGGTCTCACGTGCCTGAAGCTTGCCTGCTTTCTTCCACGCCTCTTTATAATTTAGACTAGTAAAAATACTTTCTCTTCCTATAAACCATGTTCTCCATGTATACTGAGACCACCACAGCTACAATATTACTGATCCACCTGTATAACTCCTCTGCTTGCTAAAGTAACAAGTGATTGCGCTTTGGCCCTTTACAAAAGCTCTTTCCAACCTCTGGATTTGTAATCCACTTGACCACAAAGGAAGGACAGGCAAGACCCAAAGCCTGCACCCTCATAGAGCCAAAGCAAGCCTTTGCCACTGTAATTATCTCTTTCGTTACACAAGCAAATGCTACAGGACATACAGAGATATATATGTCATCAGTACAGCTTAACTACATGTAGGTGTAGAAACAAGCTCTAACAGAGAGTTGGAATCTATTAGCAAATTTAAGTGATTTGGCACTACTAATTCCTAGAATACTGGAGCTTCCTGAACTAAACCAGTAGAAAATAAGTAATTTCACATTATTCAGTACAGACATGAAGCAAAAGTTAAGATCTAGGCCTGGAACTAACTTACTACAGAGACCCAAGGTTCTGGCAAGAATGGACCTGCTTTGAAATTTGAAGGGAAAACATAAACTTCTCAAGTTGGGGAGTTTCATGTCTCATGACTTATAGCTACACAAAAGAGGGAATAGGGTGGGGTTGGTTTGGGGGGTTTTGTTGTTGTTAGGTTTTTTGGGGGTTTGGGTTTTTTTTTTGTTTGTTTTGTTTTGGTTTTGTTGTTGTTTTTTTTTAACGCTAGATCACAGTGATGTTACCAAAGTCTTGATTTGTCTTGATAATTTTGGAGAATCCTAGAGATCTGGTCTGGTTCAGAGCTCTTAGCACTTCACAAACCAGCATGAAAACACTGTCCCAGTCCTGAAACCCAAGACAAGCAGTCCTGCTCAAAGCCTGGGAGATGGAAGAGACAAGGAAACACATACCACACTGATGTCCAACCATGAAGATAACCAGACTAGCAGGTCTGTAGTGGAGCATCTCTGGCTGGACACACAACAGCCTGCTCCACTCTGCACCCATGTGCTCTTTGAAACTCCGCAAGTCTGAGAAGCTTTTCTGGCCTTTCCTTCCCTCCATCTACTTACTTTCTCTTCAGAGTAATGGGACCTCAGGTTCACCCAACCCAGGAAAAAAAACCAAACAGTTTCTAGCCAATGTAACTGCTACCATAACTATACAAATGGGAACCGGGGCAAAGACAGGCTGAAGGTGAGATCCAGACAAAGTGCTGGGCCATCACCTGTAGGAACAAGGCCATTTTCAGTGTGGGATGATTCTGCATTTTGAGTTCTCCACTGTTCCACTTGCCTAGGTGTTTTTATCAGGTGGCTTCACACTATGCTTATTTTGTGGAAACACAGGAAGGCTGGAAAATATGTCATGTTCTGAGATGGCAGCAAGCTATCTGCGCAGTCATTCCATAACCACCTCTTTCAAGATGCCAGAAAATTGTGACCTCACAACAAACTTTGTCAAGTATGCAGTAAGCCAGGAGCCAGTAATAGTAGTGATATCTAAACCACCGAAAAAGAACAATTCAAGACAGGGAGAACTAATATTGCTTGAGAACAACTCAAATTAAGCCAATTCATAAACCTAGACATTCTTATTAAACTGCCTAAACTAACACATCTTGTTCTTTCTAGCATTCCAGTACAGTATATATATCCTAAACCACAAGGCATAAAGGATGGGGTTTCTAACCTCATTGGCAGCATGTTTTTTATAACACCATACAGTTCATAAAAAGCTTGGCATGCATTGCTAGATTCATTTATATCCATTAGAGAAGACCAGATGAGCTTGACAGTTTTATTTTCACTTGGAGATCTCTCGTTACTGCAGGCTGTCCTGATGGCATCAGGTCCCAGTGACAACTGAAATGTTGTTCACAAAGAGGAATCAGAAGGATCATTGACCAAGTGGGCTGAAAACAATGGTGTTAAATTGTGTGGAATTTGCATGGAAAGAATATGCAAACTAAAGCTACAACTTATCTGTTGGCCTAGGAGGGATAAAGGATGATGGTCCCACATAATTTTAGAGACCTTTGGATTAAGCTTTGAAAATAAGGGTCCTGCTTGTCCCAGGATCTCCAGTGAAACTTCTTCAAACTCCAATGGTAGGCCTGGTTTGCACCCATGAAGGTAGGCAGCAAATCCTCTTTGTTCTTTTCCTCCTGACTGAAGCCCCCCCACCCCGATACGACTCTGAATAGAAACTGCATTAAGTGCTGGATTGTTCAGTGCTGTGACTTTGCTGCTTTTATCTGAAATTTAATTCTGAGGCATTCAGAATTCTCTTAAGTGCCTCCTGATATGCTGGAATAGAGAGAAGAATGAAAAATCAACTTTATTAGTTACTGCACTTTCCATGGGAGGAGAGTACTATGTTTTTGGGAAGAGTACAGCCATTTTCTAAGGCGATGTATTAATGCTGTACTTCCACTGGGTCATGTCTTACATTTCTCCAGGAATCCCCACTGATTCCAGTGGGACTCTGTGGAGTAAGGTCTCTTTAATGTAAATATCAGAACCTGGTAATTTAGGCTTAGTCTGGGTCTTGAGGTCTGTTATTAAAATCAAGAAGACTTTATGCTAGACTGGGACCTTTATTAGATATGGAGTTTACAGCTTTCCTCTGTAAATTTAGGGTCTTCTGTTCTCCGTTCTCATTCCAAGAGAGCAGTGTTAAGTAAAAGGATTTTGTATGACAGATCTGCTGATAAACAGGCTCTTCAGTCAGGTTAAAAATAGAAAATAAATCAAATTCTGAGCTGATATAAATGCACATCATTGAGATGGAGTCAATGGAGATATACCCATTTAGGGTCACTGCAGTTCCGACCCAATGATTGTAATTTTCCTCGGGAAGGTGATTTCCTGTGATAAAATGACTGTAAGCTATCTGTCTATTGACTTCAGCAGTTTCTGGATTCCGTCTACTATCTTTAAAAAATATGCATTTCATGTAGACTTTAATACTTTGGATATTATAGGACTGCTGCAATTGTATTTGTAAGGAAATTCATGAGCTCATATAGTCTATGGCCAGGAAAGAACCAGTCCTACATAAAATAGGCATAATATTTGTTTGTCTAACCTGTTTTTAAAGACTTCCATTACTGCAGATTCCATAACAACATTGAGGCAGGTATTCGTAAGTCTAGTTACCTTGTAGAAGTGGAGTGAGGAGAGATTATGTTTTTAAAAATCATTAATCTTCCTGAGTTTTTGGCCACTTAAAGTTCTCATCAATTTGTGGTTTCAATCTGGCTTTCCCAAAAGCGTCATACATCCTCAACCCATATGCATGATCTTGATAATTTTGCTATTGCTCTCCTAGAGATTTTCTCCCATATTCCTCCCACAAAACCACAGGCAAATTCAAAGCTGTCTTTTGCCTTTGATCACAGTATGTTGATTAGCAAGCAGGACAGGCCCTAAGATCTTCATAGCAATGGGTTAAAAATCAAAAGAAAACAAAAAAAAAAAGGCCAGAGAAACTCACTACAGAATGACTGCACATATTACAGTGAATATCATTAGCTGTATGAAGTTCATGGCAAAGGGATTTACAGGTCATGGAGTCTTAGGGGGCATGAACTCAGCCTACCTGAATGCTTAAATAGATCCTATCCATGTCTGTATGCACCTGTATACTTTAAGAGAAGTGTCTATCAGGAAGGGATATTTGACTCCAGTGGGCAGTGAATTGGGAGAAAGAGGTAAACTTTTTTTTTCTACTCCTGCTCTGTCATTCTTCTCCTTTATAAAGTTTTTGTGCCCCAAGAAGCTCAGTCACCATAGGGGTCTGCTGAGCTACAGTGGCTGGAAAAGACAGATATTCTAAAATGAAAGCATCTTCAGGCATTCACAGACAAAACTAAACTGGGAGGTAAGGACTGAGATTATACCAGCAAAAGCAAGACTGAGCCAGCATCTCTGTTGGTGCGGATTTTGGGCAGTGCCACCAACCTACAGGGAGCACCATGACTGTCAGCAGCTCGGGTCTAGCCAGGACATACTGAAACGTTGGCAGGAAAGATCCAGTTTGCATCTCACTGGCAGTGCTAGGCACCTCAGAAAATTAACATCAAAGGCACATCTTCCCATGGTTTTCCTCTGAATTAAGAACTGTGATTGTTCTCTTTGTAATCTGTGTTTTTACAAAGCTGCCTCTCCCCAAAGACGTCTAAAATATTTTGCAAGCCAAAGGTCTCATTCGGATCTGTCTTATATTGATATAAATGAAAATTACCCTTTTGGTATATCAGAATTAAGCCATTTGTGTAAACAGCATTCTTGAAACTCAGCTTTCTCTTGGGCAGAAATCAATCAGCATGCTTGCTTGGCTTTAACCCTGCTGCCACAAGCAATAAACCTATTGTGGTGGGAATTGAGAGTGTCCATCCAGTAATGACTACACATTTGATGATCTAGGGCTGACTGGGCTGACGGGTAAAATTCCTCAGGACAGGAATGGCCTCTCAGAGGAGGTCAGAAATTGCAAATATCACAAATGCAGTATAGCAAGGGGATGTTAACCCTAGGGTCAGTTTTAGTGCACATGACCTTGTTAAGTCACACCTTGCTATACGGGTAATCAGGCAGTTTGATTTGCAGACCCCTATGCATTTTCTTACAGAGGTGCAGGCCCCCATACCAAAAACTTACATCTCCTGACAATAGACTTACATTTTCACAGGTCTTTTTAGAGCAGCTCACAAGTCGAGAGGGTTGTGTTGACTTGCAATTTGAAAACCTTTGGCTTAAATCACCAGCCTGTAGCACAGCTGAGGCTTCTAAGTACTGCTTTGATGAAGAACAGATAACTAACTAGTTTGGGGAAAGGAGAAGAACCGCTGCTAAACAAGTGACATAGCTTCTTTTGAGCTTTCAAGCACTGGCTTTCACCAGTGCATGCATTCACCTCTATGGTTTCAGCATGCTGCCACTTTAAAAGCTATTTGGGGACAGGGACACTTTTATCGATTTTTCTTTATAGATAACTGCAAATGAAAAATGGGCAGGAGGAGGCAACAGATTCAGGTATCACTCTTTTTCCTCTCTCTCTGCTTATTTCACTCCACAAAAACCTTAAATTGCTCAATACAAAACTCTTCCCATGGGATATCCCAGGGCATCAAAAGGTCTCATTTTAATTCATTGGTGTTTCTCAGCTAAGGTAGGAAAAAACCAAGACTGCATATGTGCGTGTCTGTAAGGGGATTTGAAAAAAAAATAAATAACCTGAGGCAACTCTGGAGAACAAAATAAATAAACAAATAAATAAATATTGACCTGGTTTTGCTTTCAGAGTGGGACCATTGCTGAGGAGAGCAAGTTCGTTCACAGTTCTCTGTGGGGTCTTCCTGGATTTTGCACTACAGAAACAATGCACATGGAAAGCATTGAGAGAAACAGGCTCCCACCCTGGGTCCACATTCTTCTTCTCCTGTAAAACCTTCAATTAAAATGCCCCTACCTGGAAAGCACAGAGCTCATTTTGAGGTCCTCAGTGGAAGGCTCAGATCTCCCTTTTCCTTTTCCCCAAAAGGGTTGTTTTAAATAAATAATGATGTACTGTAAATAAATCCAGGATTATTTTCCCTGGAAAGATTTCTGAGGAGCCTGGGCAAGAGCAGAATGAATGTGGAGGAGTGTTTCAAACCAGAAGAAAAAGATATGCAGAGTTTTAGCTAACTTGCACCACTAAATCAAAGGGATAGATCTAAAAAGCCCAGCAGGAGCAGTGTGTACAACAGCAAAAACTCTTCTTGTAGGTGTTATTCCCACCAGTTGCTTCATTAGTAGCCTCCCCTCGTGATGCCCGAGTACTCCCTGCTACATGAGAATTCACCCAGAGCTGTTGGGGCTTGTGTTCGCTTAATAACATTGTTTTTAATTATCTGGCTGCAGTTAGGCAGCTCTGCCTTAGTGTCAGACAGTCCCTGGAGAGGCAGGGCTGACGCCTCGCAGCCCAGTCAGCCGAAGCCGCATTCCCCCGGTGCTGGTGGCAATGACACAGCTACCAGAGGAACTAATACCAAGCAGCATCTGAAAGCAATAAAGCAAATGAAAACTGCGGGGAAGCGTAAGCTGCAGGCGTCCGGGTGGGAGCAGCCAACGTGTTCAGTTATATGGAGAGAATTCATTAGCAGCCATTTTTATCCTGACAGACATTGCAGTCTTGGAGATAAGGTTCCTGTTGAGATATATTTCCTTGTCATTCATAGCTTTTGATCTCTAATTTTCATCTTAATTTCTATTCAATTGCTCTCAGATGCCAGATTCCTCTGTTTTCCCTGTTACCAAAGGACTTTGCAGTAGCAAGCTTGTTGAAGACCCAGAGTTTCTACCATGACAATGAACATTCACAGCCACTCCAAATATCTCAATTTCTGTAGCAAAAAGACATCTATTTTCCTCCTACCTCCTAAAAACACACAGGCCTCCCCATGGGAGACTGTTCTCAGCACAGACTGGCAGGACAGAGACTCGTAACACACCATGGAAAAGTCCATCCTATGAGGGCAGCAGGACTGGTACCCATTCCCATAGTAAAATTACGTGAAAAACAGATCCTGGCAATGTGCTTAAGCCCAGTGTTCTTAAACTTAACTCAGAAAAGTCTCTGTGGTTCATTTTAACTATGGATGCATCAGGTTTTTAGTTTCACTGACAGTGCACCCCACAAGCCTTCCCTGGAGCCTGATTCAGAGGAGAACTGCAACCTGTAAATATTTAATACAAGTGGACCCACAGGCTTCTGAAATGCAGGGGTATCAGAGCCTGCAGCCCATTATTTCCAGAAAGTCCATCAAACAATGGCAGGCAGATGGAGAAACAGCAACAAAAAATCTGGAACATCCCCAAAAATTCACATCTTGTGAGTGCAAATAAGATTGCAGCAAGCTATTGTTTGGATTTAGACCCAAATTAGCTCTGCATACTTTTGTAGCTCAAGTAAAGATAATTAATACAGCTCATCTTACTTGTCTGAACACAAAACTCCTTCAGATGGTTTGCCCGATGTAATGGTCAGGGAGGCATAGCTGATACTGTGCAGAATATAAATGCATTCCCCTTCAGCTTTTTGCAAGTTCCCCAAGCCTACCATTATCACGAGCTAGAGGCCAGCTTCATTTCTGTTGTTAGGAAATGGACTGCTCTTTGACTTCAGAAAAGTGGCTTCTCCAGCTCATTTACCTCAAGATCTCCCCTTGGAAGAATGGCATTCGGGTGTCATATTGCTTCTTTCCAATTGCTGCTGGGGTAGCCAGCCATCCTGAGCACACTGGTCTCCCTAATATTTGGCCAAGGATGTTGAAAGTAGATGTCTCATCTGCAATGCCACTGTCACTTTTCTGCACTGAACCTAAATGGACTGGATGAGCCTAACCCGGGAGATTCTCAAAGGGAATTTGTATTCAAGGGAGTCTGAAGCCTCAGGAAGGATACCAAACACCTCTCTTTGGAGCAGGATTTAACACAGATTGAAAATCTTCCATACACTTCAAAGTTTTCTGCTTCATTCCCAGGGATGCTTTGCAAGCATGTCAACCCTAATTAAATAATTCCAAATAATTACATTGTTTTTGAAAACCATCTGTCAAATATATACATATATATATAATTTGTTACTTTCATGATCACAGTAATACATCAAGTTCCTGAAAGTCATTGAGTCCTGCATCAAATTGCCTTCAGTCTAAATTGTTTTATTCTGTTCAATCGGGTTATAAAACCTTGGCCACCTAGTGAATCTGGTAGTGGCTATAAATCTCTGCAGCTGGGAAACTGGAAGGCAGCCCTGCCTACCTTACAATGAGAAGAAACCCTGCTTCCCATTCCAATTCAGCAGTGCCTGCAGAGTATAAAGACCTTTCTGAGCAAAATCCTTCAAAAATAGTAATAAAGAACAGAGGGGAGCCTGGGGAAGAACACATAATTATAGATGTTATTTGGAGGGCTCTGCTGTATTTTGAAGGACATTTTGAAAGCCACAGCAGTGATGGGATGGGATTTTTGCTCTGCAATAGTTTGCAGGCATCCTGCTGCAAGGTGTATTGACAGGACACATGCAGCACCACCATACCACTGCTGAGCTATATCACTTTGTTGTACCCACTGCTTGTAAGGCCATTAGAAACCCAGTGAGCTACAGTGAATGTTCCTGAACATCCATTTCCCAAGGCTATTGAAATAGGATTTTTTTTTTTTTTTGTGAATGGCCAATGAATAAAACAATCCTGACGGAAGAAAACCAGCCAATTCCTGGCTTCTGTGTTAGGACTGAATAAAGAGGATCAGCTCACACAGTAGGCGAAAAGGATACAACATACTTGTGATAAACTGGTTGCCTTTTATCTCATTTTCTATTAACTTCCATGTTTTCAGTTTCCTTCCTTCAAAAATTATTATAAAGCCTTATATAACATTGGGGTCAAACTAATGCTCTGTCATTGCCCAGAACATCTTGTCCACTCCCTGCTTTTCTTATTTAACCACTGACCCCAAATCCTATTTTCCAGTTACATGAGCTACCCATGACTGAATGAATGCATCATTGCTACTGGACTAGCCAATTCACTTCCTTCCTCTTCCAGAATTTGGGGACAGAGACTATCTGTCCCCAAGTCTCCCTTCCTCCTCCTATGTGGTCATTCCCATTTCTATAGCCTCATCCTCAATTGCTTTCACTTGCAAATTCACCCAGGTCCTTAATCAAAATGAAGGTGGTGCTGTCGTGAGCAGCTGAGCCAGCCTAACACTGCACAGGCTGCAAGGGGAAGATCATGCCTCTCTCCTCCCTCATCTTCCCATGGTCCCACTCATTGCTGGCACCAGCTTGGGTACTTGTGGAGCATTTTCCTGAGCTGATTCAACTTGCTAAAATGGCAGAAAAACTAGCCACGTGCTTTGCTGGGCTAGTTTACTGATGGGTTAAGGAATTGGCACAAGACATGGGGTGAGGCTGCATGACCATGGTGGAGCAATGGGAAAGCATAGCAGTGCCCCTGCTCACGGGCAGAGATAAGTAATCTCTTAAGCCATCTTGCCTCATCTCACAGAACTGCACCTTGAGGCAAAGCATTTCTTCACTTTTGGTACCATATTTTTAATCTCTTTGCTCTCACTGAGTTGTTCTCTCCTATTCCTCTAGGTGAAAAGCCTTCTGGTTTTGATTTTAACTTCCTTTGCAAGGTTGAACTCAGCTTTACGGTTGGCGGTTCTCACAAGCCCTCTATGCTTTCTGACCTCTAAGATGGGGCTTTTTTTGCTGGCTGGCCAGATGTGATTTTCAGCCCCTGTAACCTTGCACTCTGCCCACTCTAAATATGCTGTTTGAAGTGGATCTTGCACTTGGGTCAGTCTGGAGCCTTCCTCTGCAAGACTGGTCCCTACCCTGAGCAGAGTACAAGAGCAAAGGGTTTTCTCCACCCTTACCTGAAAAGTATTCTGCGTATCCTCCACACAACAGTCCTAGAGCTCTTGAACCCCATTCATTTTACAGCTAATTCCTCTAATTTATTAAAATTTGCCCCTTTGAACCTGTTACAGATCCCTTTTTTAATCGATTCATCTAATGATCACAGATCCAAAGTAATTCTTCTCTCTAGAGATCTCACTGTCTACAAAATCAAATCTAAACTCTCATCATATTGCATTTGTTCTGTAACTGATTAGTGAATGGGTCAACCCACAGCCAGGACTGTATGGGCCATTCTTGGTAGCATTTATTTTCCAGTACACGTTTCCAGAATTAAAGCTTTCCATAATAACACAATTCCCACTTGTATATATATTCCTCCATGTATTTATATATAAGAAATACATCTTTAGTTCACAGTTCAGCTTTAGAACCTATAGGAGATTCCTAGCATGCTTCAGCTTGAATGTCTTTAGCCAGCATAACCTATATCACATTGACCCAACTGTGTTTTGCTCTGCCCATGCAGCCAGGTCTTGTTTCTTGGCAGACTCTCCTACCATTACCATACAGCACTACTTCACCCTCCAACCTTTGTTTCTCTCTCTCCTGACCAGCACCTATCCCTCATTTCCTGTGTTCCAGGTATGACGGCTATTCCACCATATTTCCATTATCCTTACAATATCCCATCTTACATCCTGCATTGGTAGTTCAAGTTCCTCCATTTTATTGGTAATACCTCTTTAATCAGTAGACAAATGTTTCCATGCTTTTTACTGGCCATCCCCATTTTTCCACCTGCATTAGACAAAATATACGTATTATCAAATTTCCTATTTGATTATTGCTTGCAGTAATAATTTTTCCTTTCCACAGAATCTATTCTGCTGTCTCACATCCCAGTACACACCATTTGTTCCCTTATGCACTGAATCTCCTCTTCCTCTGTGCTGAATCCAGGTGTAAGGATTACATAGATGTCTCCCAAACTCACACCCTCATTTCTTATTTTCAGTTTATCATGAGAGCTTCATACATGCTATTTTTAATCCTACAGTACCACTCTCTTTACTGAGGTGAAATCAGTCTACTGAATCTCTTTATCATTAGTAATTCCCCATAATCAACTGCTTCAGAATCATCCTTCCTGATTAATATTTGAGGCAATGGCTGATCTCCACATAATGTCTTCACCTACACTTTCCAAAGGCTGAAAGACTCATCCAAGACTCATTTCTTTGAATGTCTCTCCTAAGTGGGCATAATGATTCCCCATCACGTCCTTTGGAGACTTGCTTGAGCTTCCAAATCCACATTGTAATCTCCACTCTCCTCTGGACCCTTTCTGCTGACAGGTTAGTCAGCTCTTCTTGCCAAGGACCCTCCTGTCTCCTGCCTTTCTGGGACTGGTATGAATCAGCAGTGCTCTTTCTCCTTCCTGCAGATGGGTGGATGAGTGCATACTCATCTATCCCTTCTCCGCTGTGTCTTGCCCTCTTACCTCTCTGTAGACTCTTGGGTCCCTGGATAGCTCCACTTTATCTTCTTTTCTTGTTGAACTACTTGTTCTTCTCTTTCCTGCTGGCTTCTCCTTTCTTTTCTGCAATGCAGTGGACCTCCTCCTCAGCCCTGTTGCTCCTCTTCTAGTCTTCTACTTTACTTCTTACACTTACTTCTACTGCAATCAGCCAATAGTTTACCTTTCCAGGTGCTTTGTCCAGCAGAGGTCTGAAAGATACTGAGCTGTCCATGCAGGCTCCATGCATCTCCAGCAAGCCTTCAGCTCCCCCACTGAACTCCACTGTTGTCTCCAATGACACCCCCAGATTTCCTACCTCCTCTTCTTTGAGGAATGCAAATACCATGAACAAATGTCCCAATATTTCTAATCTAAGATACATTCAGCATCTTCTGCATTCACCGATCACACCATGTCTTTGGGTCACTTCTGTTTCTGCTTCACTGACCCATTCTTAGTGAAAAAGGCCATGCTCAGCCCTGTATTAAAAACTCCCTTTCTTATGGCTCCTACCATAAGACAAAGGTTCTGCAAGGCAAGATAACATCAACTGGCATTTTGCATTTAACGTGATGTCCTTCCTCCTGGGCTGATGTAATTGGTGTAAAATATCTAACTGCTTTACCTAGATCTGACAAACAATACAGCTCAGGACCTACTAGGGGTTTGTCTTCAGTGGCTGTACAAATAAGCAACCTTGCCCTGCATTATGTACATGGACAAGGAGCGTGGAGAGCTTTGTTTTCTCCTTCAACACGTCTGCCATGTGGGAATAACTGGGGAAGCTCACTTCCTCCTTCTGGTAATTGAGGGAACCAGAGATCACACTGTGGCTTTTGGAATTAAGATCTAGTTTCATCTATGTATCTTGAATGGCAAAGTAATATGCCGCTCATACCTAAAGGCCTGGGTTGGAGCCACAGTTACAGTGCTATTACAGAAGTTTCCTCTGAGCAGCAGAGACATGGTCTCTAGATAGCCTAACCCTGGGGTTTGGATTTCATATCTGTAGGATGAGTTACTGTGCAGAGTTTCTAGTGTTTAATAAGGGTTCTACTCACACTGCATCTTCTCCTGTCACTGCTGTCTCTTTCTTCTCCTCAAGCATCTGTTTTCCAAAAACAGACTTAACGTCTCAAAAACTTAGTTAAAATTGGTTATGTGGCTGAATAGTTATTTAGGGAAAACAGCAAATACACACACACATGACACATACAAATCCCAACTACATTACAAAACCAGGCAAAAAAAGTATTAATATGTATTCATCTCTAGCTAAGCACTGACAGCAGGGCAAAGTATTATCTTTGCCAGTCTTATTTTCACTTGAATGGTTTTTCTTTTATCCCCTGTGGTGTTTAAGGTCTTCCAAAAGAAATACAAATGATCATTGGAAATGAATGGCTGGTTGTGCATGGGTGTTGGGAGAGTGCTGAAAATGGGCTTTCACTCTGCATTCAGTGAGAAAGTGAATCACTCTCACATAAAGCTAGAGCCTCAAATGTGAGGGGAGAGAATGAAAGCAGGATGTGATTCTCAGATGACATTTGGTGCTGTTTATCTAGTGGAACAGTGCATAGATTTGGTGTAGAGGAAACACAGCATCTCACTGCTGGGGAGCAATTGCATTCATTCTGAAGTGATCTATTAGCTCTCAAGTCCTTTAAGAAAATGGGGAATAACATGAAAAGAGGCAGAAAAGGGGAGGAAAAAGTAGAAAGAGCCACAGGGCCAGTCTGAAGGCTCTGGGAAGCTGTAGAGGGGCAGAAATCTGGGTTTAGCAGGCTGTTGTCTGCCCCAGCTATGCCTGTAAAGATGATTTAATCTGTTCTTGAACTTTATATAGAAACCTCAATCTTGCATAAAAGTAGAGTCTCAGAGCTGGAGATAAAGGATCTAGGAGCTAATCAGAGGCTCTGAGACCATATGGGATTAAAACCTACTTCTTTATTCCATTTAAAGCAAGGATGGACTTAAAACACAGTCAGCTGCGTGGGGTGGGTGTGTGCAAATTTGGCCAGTTTGAAAACTGAATGTGAGTTCAAGCACTGCATAGCAAATGTGCTGGAGGTAATCGCTTCCTTTCCTTGTACCCTTCCTCTGCGCAGCTTCCCTGCTTCATTCCCACACCTTACTAGTGCCTCCAACATGCAGCAGCTGGCCAAGAAGGTCCATATCCCCTCCATACAACCCACTCATCACTAATTTGGAGGCTAATATTTTGAGTATGTGAAGTCTGGTCGCTTTTGGATTCAAACCCCAGCTCATGTAGGTGAATGAAGCTTCATTGATTTCATTTCCACCAGCTCAGCCAAGCCAGTTCCAAGAGACATTAGCCTCATTTAGCTCATCATTTCATCTCAGAAACTACTTCCAATGTTCCTGCACTGCAGGAACAATGACTCAAAAGTGAGACAAACCTGTCCTTGAGGCTAGATCTTTTAGCAGATGGAAAAAGGAGCAGATCCAGTTTGTACAAGCAGACAGAGCGGATGACCTGTAGGAGAAGCTGTGTCCACCTACACTTGCAGATCTCCCTGTGCACCTTGCCCAAGGTTAGAGACGTACACTAGTGGGACTTCTGAGATGGTGCTTAGTGTGGGGACAGGGGAGAAAAATGCTGGCTTGCTCAGAAAGAAAGTGAATAACTCTCCAACATAGCTTTAACAGGGTGTGATCAGCACTGATAGATTCTTCCAGGCAGTGTGGCCCTGGCCAGAAGTGAGGTACTGCTGATTGGTGGTGCCTCCTCCAGGAAAGTAGTGAGTCATCACAGCATGAGTTCCTACATGTTTTCAAGGTGCAGACACTCCACTCCCCTAAAAGGATGGTGAAGAGCATAGAAAAGTGGAAGAAGGTGCCATTCCCCAAAGCTTGCCATTTGTTCAGTTAGTTGGGTAAGTCCAGAGGGAGACCTGCAGCCCATAGGTTTCCCACTGTCAGCTCCAGGTGGGTCCCTGTCCCCTGTCCCTGCTGCACTGAGTGGTCAGTGGGTCTGCTCCATGGAGGGGAAACTCGTTTTTGAAAATCTGATTTTCTGATTTCAGTGCTATGCCATAGCTGAGTTTATATGACTGGCTGGGTCCACACTAACGGGCAGGGTGCTGGGCTTGGGTATACCCTGGCAGCGTGTCCCCAGTGCCATCACCCTCACCCAGAGTTGGATACATGCCAGAGCACCCTGTCTAGATCTGAATTTACTCCAGCAGTAATGAGCTGTCCACTCTGCCTGCCCTGTCACCAAAAACAAGTCCATCCTCACAGAAAACAGCATACCCACAGAGTCTGGCTCCAGCACTCCTGAGAGCCCTGTTTGAATTAAACACTTATGTTAATTTGTAGGAGATTTGCAGACTTTAATTACCATTGGAGTTTAATAGAGCATAATTACTATTTTTTCATTTTCTTCTTTACTGGTAATATGAATAGTTATCAGTAGTTTGTCAAAGTTAACATGCAGCTTCTGTCTTGGACAGTGAGGAAAAAAAAATCCAGCAGCCTGCTTAAAAAAAACAGTAATTTAAAATGACTGGCAAAGGTGTTTCTGCTGGGTCAGAGTGAGAACAAGCACAAAGGCATCTCACTTTTCCTCTTCTTTTTTTTTTT
>VZTV01051395.1:5319-18965 GCA_013400875.1 Anhinga rufa
CGGCAGGCGGGAGGCGCGAGGCCGTTGGCGGGCGCACGCGCCGCGTTGCATGCCGGGAGCTGTAGTCCGCGCCGGCGGCGCAGAGGCCGCCCCCTGCCGCCGCGGCGGGGGCGGTGCGCAGGGAGAGGGTGGGCGCCATGACGGGGCCTCCTCCGCCGGTGCTGGGGCCCGAGGTCGCCCTTCCTGGGCCCGTCGCTCCCCTCCAGCGCGACCGGTGCCTCACACGGCCGCGACTGGCGGTGCTGAGGGAGGGTAAAGCAAGCTGGGTGCCTAGTAGGTCTCCATGTTCTCCCGCTTTCCAGTGCTCATCAGGGTGACCGTCCTCCAGTGAGCTTGCTAGCAGTGCCTAGCCTAGCCTTGGGGCCATTGGGTATCCATTAGCGGCCGTTCCTTCCCGCTCTGTGGAGTGGGGGCTCCAGCAGCCGCCTCAGCTCCCT
Organism: Anhinga rufa; assembly: GCA_013400875.1. Lineage (NCBI taxonomy): Eukaryota > Metazoa > Chordata > Aves > Suliformes > Anhingidae > Anhinga > Anhinga rufa. The sequence goes on from VZTV01051395.1 coordinate 5,757, forward strand.
CCATGTGCCCCTGGTGTGAGGGGACCTGGGAGTGCGCAGGCAAAGCGCTCCTCCGGTGTCCTGGCCACGGAAGGCCAGCTGAAAAGGAGCTAGGATGTGTGGAACTGCAGAAGGTGGGCCCGACGCTCAGGAGGCGGCGGGATGTTCGCATCATTTTTCAGTGTCCCTTTCAAGAATTGCAGGTTGTGAAACGAAGCACACTGTGTGCAAAGTCTGCAGTGCATCGCTGCTAACAACGTTTTTAAGTCATGAAAGCCATCGAGTGATTAAAGATAATATACTGTATGTTAATAAGCTACTTGAAATACCTTATGTCCCCGCTTCCCTGAAAAAGCCTGCCCTGGCTTTCATGTGCCAGTCATCTGTTTTGTCTTACACATATTCAACATTAGATTGGGGAAAAAAAATACCTGGCAAGCAATGTTTTAATGAGCTCTGTACTCAGAAAGGAATGTATTTGAAAGCTATTGAGCTGAGATGTTCAATACAAAATAAAATCCTCACTGTGTTTACAGCTTCACAAACACTGAAATTAGTTTATCAGTAGCTAAAAGTCTTGGCAAAAATCAGCTTATCATCTTTAGTTATACAATGGGCCCGATAGATTTTTTGTTTTGTTTTGTTTTGTTTTCCTCAAAACTCAGTGTTGTACATTTTTGTCCTACTGATAATTAGAATTTATAGAATTGGAAAGGAGCTTCTGTATTACAGTAAATAATGGTTATCTTTGGGTTCTTAATGAAGCCAAGATTTGATCGTGACCTATTTAAAAATAATCATGAAGCTTTTCTATATGATTTGCAGTTTCAATAGTTGCTCTTCAGAAGTCGCGGCTTCACTGGTCACAAATTCTAAGAGAAATAAGAAGGAAAGTTACTCTCCCAAAACATATGTGAGAGTGACTGTGAAAAATAAGTATGAGAGGAGAGTGTCAGAGTTGTAAACAAAAAAAAGTCTGTCAGGTTTTTGTGGGGACCTGTGTGAACTCGGAGAATTATTTTTCAAAGAGTAGTCTTACTTAATTGAAAATACAATTTAGTTATTCAGGAGTCTAAAGCAGAGAATGTGTCTTTTTCTTAAAACTCACCTGCAAGTGGTTTCAGAATTTGATTTCCTAATTACCTCTCTTATGAGTACCAGAGTGAAATATGTTGCTCTATGACTGTGAATAGGTGTTTGAGGGACATAGGGATTCACAGAGTTTTATTTATCAAATTTATCTCAGTCTTGCAGAATTCTTTCATTAACAGGTTTTTATGGCAATTCTGTTTCAGCAGTCATTTTGCTGGCAGCAGGAAAATGTAATGCTTCATGACAACCTTTTTGAACTTTGGTAACTGGAATAGTGGGAATGCAAACCAATTCTGTTATTGACTGTGCTAAACCAACAGAGATTTTAGATTGTTTGGTGGAATCCAGAATTTATTGGTTACTTTGCTCTTATGATTATACAAAGCAGAATGTTGCTTTTGAAGGAGATATGAAACCTGATAAACCTGTGTTTTGTGCTTTGAATTTAGAGGTCAGACTAGTAAGAAGTGTAATGTGGGTAGCGGCATTGCTTGCTTTACATAGATTGTACTGTTTGCTTTCATGAAAGCCCAGTTGGATTACCCAGGCCAAAACTGATAGGCGAGAATGAGGCAGCTGAGTACTTATGCTCTCACAAAGAAAGTTTGATCTCTTTACAAGGAGGTTGGCAATTGAAGAAAATAATCTTCTTTGAATATTAAACTTATAAAAATACTTTCTTTTATCTATTTTAAAACAATGAACATATTGTCAAATACCCTTGTCAGTGTTTTAAGCAAATCTGAGTAGAATTTCCACTGAAAATTTATTAATTTCAGCTTAATTTCCACTTAAATTAAGGGAGTGTTTAAGATCTTAGTTGCATGGACTACTACTGCCATTCAAAAGAAGTTTGAGTATCACCTTTCAGGATTTAATACCAAAGGAAAGGTGCACCTGTTAAGAGGTAATAGTTCTTCAGCCACTTTGCTACATTAAAGGGTTCTGTAAAGCAATTAGATATACTTCGATGATTATGTGCATAATGATTGAAATATTTGAGTGCTGTATTTGCTGTTAACTAAAAATTCAGGGGCATGTGGTAACAAGAGAAACAGTACAGATAGCATCTTCCTCCATGCAAACAGTAGAGCAAGCCCCTCTCCAGTTCTCTGAATGCAACTTTATCAGCTCATCCATGTGTCTGTCCCTGGGGAAGTCAGCTCACTGAAGCATGCCACATGATTCCAACTCCAAGTTGTAACTACCAAGAAGCATTACCTTGCCAGAAATAGCTGCAGAGATAAACTGAGAGGAGTTCATATGACCTGACTGTGGGTTTTTGACTTAACCAGCTAAGTTAGCCAGCTAATCTGCCTAGGCTCCATCTGTAATAGAAGGACAGTCCTCCTTTCACTGCACTAGCTTTGGCGTATGCCAGACTCTTTCCTGAGCTGTTTTAACTCTCCAGCCCAGCAAAATACTCTGTAGTTAAATCAGCTTATATCAGGTCCAGGAAGCACCAGACTAGAGCATGGTAAAAAGCAGGAGTTTATGGCTAGGAGAAGGTGATATGCTGGTTTTGATGGTGGTGGGCTGAGCCTGGGATGTAAATTACAAAGGACAAAGACATTGTACATAGGTGCAAATGTAAGGAAGCCATAAAACTAAACAATGAGTTTGCATTGTCAGAATATCGCCTCTTTTAATACACAATTAAATTGATATCTGCAACTAATGCAAGTTCCATTTTTGTTCATGGATAATAAAAGTGCTGTAATTTGTGTCATTGCTAACTAGCCATTTACTGTCATATGGTTTTTGATAAAAAAGTGTAAGTGATTTTATTTGTGAATAATTCATGCAGTCTGAAGTTTGTACCACCAAATTCAGTCCCAACTTTCTTATGTGATAATGCATTGGAAATTTGAAGAACTACTTATCTGCATTCTCTGTGATTTGAGCTTCATTTGTGTCTTTATAAAACAATACATTGAGAGTTAATATTCCCTTCCTCTGCAATGTCCACTTCAGGGACTAAATATTCTACATACAGTACAAACTGAAGACATACTCACTTCCTTAAGATGCTCTACAATATTTGGGACTGAGTGTGAATATGAAACAAAAAAAAATGCTGTAATGAGTTAGCTTTTCAAACTGATCATCCAAATATTAGAAAATTATAACAGTAACTACATACAGGCAAGATTAAAATACTATCATTTGTAAACAGTGACAGCTTTACTAAATGCCTGTGCTATGAATTATTCTACCTGCTCTCTTTTTATCAAGAACTTCTATTGACCAAAATACCATGTTTTGACTTCAACCTTTTTCCACTTAGGAGAAATACATCCTGTATCCACTACCTACTTACTTAGTCTCAAAACTATTAATCTCTACCAAAGAGGGATTCCAGCTGTACTCTAGTTTTAAGAGTTGAGAATCCTAATGAAAAGGTTAACTTTTTCATTCCTGTACTGTCAAAGGCTATGCAGCCAAATATTCTGCAGCTTTGTGTACATCTTTAGACCTGTTTCTTTGAATTTTTATTCTTTGCAAGGAAACTATAATATGGTTTGTTTTATGAAAAAATGTTTATTATATTGGTTATATGGTTGTTATATTGGTTATATGGTTATTATATTGGTTATATGGTATATTGGTTATATGGTTATAATTACTGTAACTTGCTAGGTAGAGGTATCAAGCAGTGTTTCCAGGGCTCAGCAGAGTGCTGTGTGAGAAAGGTAGCCAAAGTAGAATTTAAGACTTGAGGTACATATGAGGTACATATGTGAAAGAAAACAGTAAGCCCAGAGTGTTTGTGTCTGACTGATGCTCACATAGAAGACAGCTTCCTTACCTGTTTTCTTTTTTTGCAATAAATGTAGGCCTGTCAGCTTCCCTGCTGAATGTACTAAACAGCTGTTTAGTAGATTTCTGTTAGCAACAGTAATTTCACCTCTTGCTTTTGCTCCTGTTTTCCTGGGTTGCTGAAATTTGGCAGTTTGTGCAGCTGAATATCAGTGAATCTCACCAGAAAGCTGCCGAGGATTCATAGAGCGAATCTTACTGTGGGGCTGTGAATCTGACACTTCCCACAGTGTATCAGTAGTATGGATGATGCTAGATGGCCACGGTCTGATGCATCGGGTTTTTTTATGTGATGAAGCTAGCAAATGTGTAAACCCTCTTTCCAGAGAGTAATACACATCAGAGAGTGGTATGAAACATATTCGGTCGTGGGCCCACAGACCATGAGCTGTAGTGAGCACCTTCCTTACCCTGTGAAGCCATTACTGTATGTATCTGTTACCCCACAGTAGGCAACAGGAACAGTTTTGAGAGAAGCAACATCTTCCTTGAACTCTGGCAATGGACGATGATGGTGGGCTGCTGCCTAAAGAGCTGCTCGCTGGGCTGCAGCGGGGTGTAGGAGCCCTGGATCCAGTTAGGCATGAGCCTACTTTCTAGATCCCCCTCCTCTAAATCCCTCCTGGACTTTCTGACCTCAACTCAAATAGGCAATAGATATGACAGATGCCTTTGAAGATGGCACAGTCAGATGTGGAGCAGAAGGAAAGATTTTACAAGGTACAAGACTGACTACAAGATAAGAGGGACTATGAAAATATCTACTTGCACAGAAACTTGCTAAGATGGATTCCTTACTGCATCAATTTTTAAATTAAAGGTTGGAACAACAGGCAAGTTTATCCTGTTAGTATCTGGAGATTATGGCAGTGGGAATTCAACTCTGATCACTAGCTGGGTGAAATCCTTTAGGCAGAAGCAATGTGCATTGGTGCAACTGTAACAATTATGATACAGTGTCTGTAATGTGACATATTATTAGGTGTCATTCATGTATATATATACATACACACACACACACACACACACATATCCTTTGGTAACCTCTTAGCCTGACAAAGTATTCTGGAACTACCAAAACTTGCTTATCAATGCGCAGATCACTCTTAACAATGACATTATTGTAATGTTGCTCTTTAATTGTTACAGTAGTATCAGTGCTCTCACTTTACCTTTTTTACTTGTTGTTTCCTGAGAAACAATAGGGAGAAAAAATAACAAAGCATATGAAACAGCATTGGTACCCCCTGGGACCAGATCCTGAGGAGTTCTAGTATGACACAGCATCATTAATTTTATTTCATTAGAAACTTGAGAAACCCTTTGGTTTATTTTAATATTTAATTTTTTTAAATCTCAATATATTAATATTGAGACAAATCCTCTGTTTACTTATGAAAAAGCCAATTAAGTCAGTAGATGAACAGTGAGCTAAGTAACATGAGCAGGAACAGTCTGGGCTTTTATCGATTTGTTCTCTTCTTGTCCTCTGTTCTTGCCAGGGCATCCACAGTTGGCTACTGCTGGAGGCAAGATACTGGGCTGATGGCCATTTGTAGGGATTACGTGTTTTATACAAGCTTCATCAGCTTGCATAACTGGAATGCCTTGGGGCCTGAATGCAGTGGGTGTAGAATGCAGTCAGAACCAGATCCACAGGCAGCCTTGGGCACTATAATATTCAGTCAAAACAATCCTTCATCATTCATCACCAGAAGTGGAACAACTGCAATGAAACATGTTGCAAGTTACCTGTATGTTTTCAACCTTTTCTTCCTTTTCCTCACCATTTTTAGATCACTGTTCAGGGTGGTGACATATGAGGGTGAATACCCTAAAGTAGAGAATTAATTGAATGGAAGTCTTTCTCAGCTTGGATTAATATTTTAATCACTGAGTCACTGAACAGAAATGCTATGAATACCAGCTGGTTTTTGAAGGAAGGCAGCCATCTCCATCTTTTTCTTTAAACTTGATCTACCAGGTGTGCTCTGGGCTTCCTTTCTGGACCAAAATCACTCTGGCATGAAAGATGGAGGGAAGTTTGTTTTGTGAAGGTCAGGAATGTGCTAGGTTTGTCGCTACTTGACACAATAAGCATTTGCAGTACCAGAAAAGAGACTTTCAATGCTTGGGAAACTTCAGAATGAAAACTGAGATGCTGGCAGAGCTTAGGTGGTTTAAAGGCTAGGTAAGTGCTGGAGAAGCATTTTGGAGACAGCAGTTTTGGACCCATATGTCTGAAGAGGGAACTAGAGGTGACATAACTTTCTGTGAATTACAGGTTCAGGAATTTTCAGGAGGTCCAAAGCATCTTGCAGGAACTTGGTCTGAACTGCCTAACTTTTCAGACACTACACTTGCAGGAGACATAGTACTTGTACTGATGTGCAAGTCCTAGGAGTCTGATGAAAGATTCACTGGTGTTAAGGCACGCTACACACATGGTCAGAGCTGGTGTTTAAACATCTAATGGACTAGGGTCTAAGTTGTTCCTTCATCAAGCACTTTTGGTATAAGTGTTTCAACATTAAGACTGTTGTTCACAACACCATCAAAATCAAACTAGGAAAATCTCTTCATCTGTGTATTTTACCATGTTATATTTGTAATAACCTTTTAAAAATGTTAAATATATACTTAAACACAAGTGTCATACTTCCACTGTTTTTAATTTTTATTTCTGCTCTAAGTTTGGAAGAAAGTATTTGTTCTTCAGGTATTATTTGGCCTTTAGTTGGCTTTATCCCATTCCTCCTGAGACTGGTGATTGCACTGCAGCTGGCACTGTGAGTGAAAAGTCAGTAATCCATGGGGTTTCCCCCCTGTCAAGTATTTTTGCAGTCTGCAAGGTGTCCCTTGAAGTTTAATGCTCGGTATTCTCAGAGGAATTGACAGAAGGGAACGGGTTTTAAGGAGCCTAGCATAAAGGGCAAAATCTGTTAAGGTAAAGAATTGTAACTAGAATAATCTTTGTACAGATAAAATAACCATGTTTTAATCATTATAAAAACATCCCTGGCTCTTCAAATACTAAAACCTCTCTAAGTTTCAGTATGACTGGAAATCTGCACCTGCAGCAACATACTTCTGTAGCTAAGAATAAAAAAATATATCACAGGGAATATTGCTCTTCTCAAAAGAGTTAAGCCTTATTCTGATCTGTAACTACTATTTTCCAGAGATGATGAAAGTCTTAGCTTGAAATAGCTGGCTACAGCAAGTGCACAAGCGGTGGCATCCGCTACGAGCTCCCTTTGGTTTCACAGCAGCTTCTGCCTTGTGGTGCATTATTGGATTTAGGGGGTCACCTTGGGCAGAGCACACATTTCAGTTGAAAATCAAGGAAACCATTCACATCTTTGAAGTTAAGCACATGGTCCCTTGCTATGCTGGGCTGAGGTGTTAGTATAGCGAAGTAGAGAAAAGCTAAAATGGTCAAAGAGTCTATTTGTGGAAGAGGGCACGTCTCTGTTGACTGAAGAGGAGCTTGTCGACACCTGCAGCGGAATGGGCCCAGCAAACCCGTGGTGTAAAGAGTATCATTTCTGCTTCCCCCCAGAGGGTGGTAGCTGGGGAGCCCTGGCAGCAGAAGCACTGCTGGTAAGGAGACGTCAGACCTTCGCTGGTGCAGGTCACCAGGGCTAAGCTGGAGCCAGGGAGCATAGAGCAGCTGTGGCAGCGTAGAGCATTTGCGTAGCGTTACCCGGACATGTCGGTATAGCTTCCAGCTTGTTCCTGCGGGCTTAGCCAGCTTTCTTATCGCTCAAGTGGATGTTCAAAGTTTTCAGAGTAGAGCCCGTGTCCATAAAGTTGACTGTCTAGACCTGAACATATCCTTGGGAAACACTATTTCTGCGCACTGTCGCTCATGTTTTGCTCAAGAACCGAGGCAGGAAGATACAAAAAGCTTTGAAGAGAAGGCATTAAGCTTTAAATAAGCATTTTGGATTTTTTTCCCCCTCTCCTGCCGGAAAGCACGGCAGGAGGGAAGGACCTGAAGCGGTGGAGCTGCCGGGCTGGGGCTGGATTTGCTGGGTGAGAGCTCGCCCTGGTGGCCTGTAGGGAGCTTGTCCTTTCAAGAGATCACAGAATCACAGAATGGTATCACAGAATGGCATCACAGAATCACAGAATGGTGGGGGTTGGAAGGTACACCTAGAGCAGGGGCTGTCCAACTCATCCAGATCATCCCCCTGCGTGAGCAGGTACACCTAGAGCAGGGGGCACAGGACTGCGTCCAGGGAAGGAGACTCCACAACCTCTCTGGGCAGCCTGTTCCACTGCTCTGTCACCCTCAAATACCCAGATCACCCCTGCCTGGTCTTTACCTGAAAACGGCTGCAGTACATTTGTTGTTCCTGCAACTTTTAAGAAATATTTTATCATTGTATTCTCTTTTTGCATTGCCTTTATATGTTCATCCCCATAAAGAGACATTAAGACTGGAAAGAGCCATTTCTCAACTATTCCAACTATTCTTTGCACATACGTATGTGTGTACGCATGTATTTAAAATAAGTATTTCTCTAACTTTTTAATATTTTTTTATGGTTATAAAAATTACCACCCCCTTGAAAATGTGTCATGACTTCTCTCGTGTCCCGGAAAGAGGTGCTTTGCAGTACTCCCAGAGAAGGTTAATAAACAACCTTTCAGCAGCATTTGTGTCAGGAGAAAAGTCCTTACTCCTCCAGTCAGAGGCATTGTAAGTAAATTGCCATAGCCTGCAAACTCTAGACCTGTTGACTGTACGGAAATGAGTGCCAGGATCTCAGCCAATAGCTGGAGGTATAATTTATTTGTTGTCTCTGGCTTTTGTTTCTTATATGTTAAGTCAAACATAATGTACCTGGAAAATAGAGAGTAAAAGAATGTTAATTAGAAAAAAAATCTTTGAGCTTTCTCAGGGTAAGGCAAAATATTTTCTTTTGCAATTGGTTTTGTGAAATCCAGGTTTATATCAATGTAAAACCTGTGTATTGATTGTATGTTCAAATATATTTAAAAAGAAGATCCTTACATTGGGACTGTGAAATGTATTTTAAGGATGAGACCACAATTTTTTCCTTACTAGACTTTGAATGATGATAGCCCACGTTGACCAGGTAGATCTGAGTGTAGGCAGGAAGCTACCTTGGCCAAGCCAGGTGTGCCTAGAGCACAGGCCATATGAAGACTAAGGCACAGGCCTGAGCTTAAATGCAGCTTGGGAGCCAAAGGGTGTAAGGTGTGTGGGTGGAGGCACAGATTAGGCTTCTCACAGCTGTTCTCACAGGGCCCTGGTCCTGGTTACACAGCTGTGTCACATCAGAGCATAGCTTGAACACTGGCAGCTGAAGTCTGGGGGGTGGATGGATGATGAGGACGATAACAAAGATCTTGTAGAGAAGAAAAGTTGCAGGCTGCTTAAGGTAGTTAGAGCCTCTTTGTGTGCCTAGGGTTTTGACTCTGAAATGGTATTTCCTGCTTTGAGTTAGGAGCTAATGAGACACCCTGGCTTTTAGATGTTCTAGCTATGCAGACAAGTATGAAATCTCTCTCTTCTTACTGCTACTGTGGTGTGAATTCAGGAAACTCCAGTGACCCCTTGTACTTTTATCACTGTAAAAGTGCCGGATAGCATGAGCAGCTTGGGAAGTGAGCTACGGGATAATAAAATGAAAAAGAAATGAAGTATTGATTAGGACAAAGCTTTTTTTTATTCTAGGGTGTGTTACTCTCTCCTATGCTGGACTTGGTTTTTGGTTCTGGAGTACACTAGTCACAAAACTCCTTTTCAGGTCTTTTCTATGCTGTTAGACCATTCTTTCTATTTCTGGGCCAACTGATTTAATTATTGCATGCAAAGTGGAACAGCTTTAACAGGGGTGAGTGAGAATATCTATTGTTTGAATACCCAGGATTTCATGCCCAGCTACTTTTCTGATGTGCTTTTAGCCTGGTATTTCTCCATCACTGTAAGTGCTAACTCATTTGGCTCTGTGTACCATCTCTTGGGGTACGAGTGTTTCATCCATAGCTGCCTCGTTATCCTTATGTATTAGGAGCTTTTTTCTCAGCCTTTCTGAAAAATGTGTGTTTCATTTGGTGGCAAGGCTGTTGAAAATTGTTTCCTTGCCAGCATATGAGTCCTTCTGCAGATCTAATCCAGGATTGTCTATCTCTTGAATATTGTGTGTGAAGTAGGGTGGGATATTTAATAGGAGAAAGGGTGCATATCCTAAGATAAATGGTGTTGGTAGGATGAGAGTATCCTAGCTAGGTGATGAGTTGGCTGCGCAAACCTAGCTGCTTAGGCTATAGCTATATGTTGAAAAAAAGTTGTAAAAAAGGTTTGTGAGGGATTTTTTTTTGTAAGTTATCATATTTAGTTCTGTCTGAAAGGTAGCAAGTCAGTATGCCGTTGTAACTCTCAGTACTTCTGAAAGCAAAATGACTTTTAGAGTGTATGAGAACTACTATGACAGATGGAAAACTGTGCAGGTTTTCTTTGAGTCGCAGGTAATTGTCAGCAATCTGATACTGATGGATGCTACAATAAAGCCATTATACCTCTATGTTATTTATCCTATGCTATGATGTAGATTTGGAGGGTTGAATATAAAGAAATAGTTTTGAGAATTTTATATAATCATGCATTTTTCCCCCATTCATTCTGCTTATATCCAACAGGTAACAGATTGTGGAAAAACATGTAGGAATGATTATGTAATGAAAGCAGACAGTAATAAAATTTAAGATAGAAAATAGACTTTAGATCTGACAAGATGCTGTGTGAGATAAAATGCTGTCATGCCTGAGTTAGGCTCATTAAAGCTATGGAGGGGGACGGAGGGAGTGAATCTAATGCATTCTTCTAAAGGGCAGGAACAGTGGAAAAAAACCATGCTGTAATCTGTTGTAATAGTTTTGTACCAACTGATTGAGAAGTTTGCCAGTTACAAGACCTAGACACTTTCAAAGAAGTGAATGCTTCTTGCTATGAGTTTTTATTAATAGCAATGCTAAATATACCATTGTTTTAAAGAAGCAGCCGAATGCAGTGGATGATGTGCTGAAATTATCAATCTTACAAAACTCATGAACCCTTTAAAATGATTGGCAATAGTTTTTTTTTTTTAAGAGTGAATGCATCTGTCTATGGCTTTAGATTTTTCTGAATAACTTGCATTTTAAGAATGGTGTTAATAGGCTGTAATAAATTTTAGTGTACATCTTGGAGCAGAATTTCAAAGGGACCTATTATCTGAATTTAGATGTATCAATAGGCATCCAGATTTTCAAAAGATATCAGTGGTCAATAGGACATGAGAGGCAAATCTTAAAAAGCCAGACTTCAAATTCAGTCTGCACCCACCAATTCCTTATTATTGTTGTTATTAAGTGAGAGCTGCTAAGCATTTAACAGTTCTGGAAACACTGCCTATAGAAGTTAACTCAAGGCTGGTTCCTACTGAAACAGAGGTAAAACTCCTGTTGATTTCAGATGTGCATGATCAAGCCTCTAAGGTCTTATTTCATAATTTTGTACTTAAAGATGTATATTGCACTGCAATAACAGAGATCTGTCATAGTTTAATGTGCTATTCTGTAAGCGTTATCATACTGATGCTGAATTTCCTGAACTCTGAAAGGCACAAGAAGTTTTGTATCTCTTCCAATTTTGTAAGGCTGATCTAGAGGAGACATGGTGATGCCTTCAGTTATTTGCCAAAAATGGATTCCCATGAGAAATTATTGAATTGTATACACTAGAAACTAGGGTAGAGTAGAAAGTAAGGCCCTTCAGGTGGGATGAAATATCATTGATTTAAAGAGTGATGGTGTTTCCTGGCAGGCTGGTCAAAAAATATTTGTAGTCTTTAATTAATGCAAGATATACACCATGAGCTTGCCAGATGGCACAGTGACACAATGGATGGCTGTAATGTCATGTTTCTTCTGTTTAACATTCTTATCAGTAAGAAATTCCCAGAATAAACAGGCTGATTGGCTTTATGGTGCTCTTGCTTTGTGCTGATTACAGTATACAACTCGCCTTGCCATGCTTGGTCAGCAGATGCATTTGGACATCATACTGTTTGCCAAGTCCACGTCCTCCCCGACTACAGAATGACCTGCTGGTGATTGCCATCACTGATGGTATTTCTACTGTGCTTCTGGGAGACTCTTGTCGTTAACCCAGCAATTGTGCAGTAAGTTCTACAAAATATGGTTCAAAATATGAATTGTTCAGGCAGTTGGAATAGATGATTATTGTAGGTCCCTTCCAACTGGAATAGTCTATTCTGTTACATTATCATTATGACAACAAGCTTAACAGAAAGATCATCTTGCACAGGAGCATAACACTTGGCAGAGGCTTCATCACTGCTTGGATCAGATGAGAAAGGAGGATAAAATACACGGACTAAGCTGAAGCATTTGGTAAACTGGTTCAGTTCTTTAGGATATTGAGATTTCTTGGCTGGGCATCTGCTGCTTAATATATCAGAAAACAGAGGACAAAGGCAAACATGTATTTAATTTCATATTAGAAAATGCAGAGAATATGAAAAACACTATAAATGAACTGTCTATTTACGCTTTGTGAAATGAAATAGAGCCCTTCTTCCAATAAAACTGATTAGAGGGTTCAGAAATGACTTAGATTGCAGATTGAAGCTGTACCAATTTTATCTGAGATATCACTGTAATTGCAGCAATAGAGTGCCAGCAAATTCATGTTGCTTAGTAACGTTATGGACAAAGTTATGAGGAAGGAGTGATACTTTCTAACATATACATACTTTCACTGACTTCTCTGTTTTAATGTTGTTCACTACTTGCATATTATTATTTTAGCATTCTGCCTTGGCAAGACAGAGTTCCTACATCCTGTGTTCACAGAATCACAGTAGGGGTTGGAAGGGACCTCGAGAGATCATCTTGTCCAACCCCGCTGCGTGAGCAGGCACGCCTAGAGCAGGGGGCACAGGACCGCGTCCAGGCGGGGTTTGAATGTCTCCAGGGAAGGAGACTCCACAGCCTCTCTGGGCAGCCTGTGCCACTGCTCTGTCACCCTCACAGGAAAGAAGTTTTTCCTCATATTCAGGTGGAACTTCCCGTGTTCCAACTTGTGCCCATTGCCCCTTGTCCTGTCATCGGGCGCCACTGAAAAGAGTCCAGTCCCATCCTCCTGACGCTCACCCTTCAGATAGTTACAAACATTGATAAGATCCCTCCTCAGTCTTCTCTTCTCCAGGCTGAACAAACCCTGGTCTCTCAGCCTTTCCTCATAAGGGAGATGCTCCAGTCCCCTGATCATCTTTGTGG
>VZTV01051399.1:666-10841 GCA_013400875.1 Anhinga rufa
TTCCAAAGCCTTTTTTGTTGCTTTTTTCCCTTTTTTTTTTTTTTTTTGTCAGGCTGCTGGTTTTTGGTCATCCAAGCCCTCATACTGTGGTTGTGATAGATTCTCATGGGAGAATTTTTATAGTAGAAGCAGTATGAGAATCATCTCTACCCCACCATCACTTTTCTTATCCCTTGTTTTGGAGCTTTTAGTTCATATTAGATGAAAACCATATGTTACTGAATAACAAAGCGAGTAATGGCCATTTAAATACCAACTAAATATTAGCCAATAATACACCTGCACAAAGCTTAGCAACCTATCAACATGAAACACTTGGACCTTAGTAAGCACGCTCCACTCAGCACTAGCAGCACCATAAACAGAACAGCCCATAGGAAATTTGAGCAGATCCTTATGAAAATACATAGTGCTATGGAAAAAGCATAGTGAACATCTTTGTCACCCGTTGCATGGGAGAGAATGCCCAGAAGAGGTCGCTCATGTGGGGACTACATCACTCTTTTCCTGCCTGACCACAGTGGAGAGTTTTCCCTTTTGCCTTCCCTCCCCTCTCCTCTCCCTGTCTTTTCAACAGACTGTGGCACTTTCCCATGCAAATTCATTGAACTAAAGGTCAGAAAGAGTAATGCATATCATTATATATATCTTGGACATATGTTGAAGATGTTAAATCCTGATTTAAATGTTTCAGATGACACAAATAATTTTCCTCTAATATTTAATTGCACCCTCTTACAAAATGTGTATGTCCTATTTGTGAATTGAATTTATCTAGCTTTGGAATGGGTTACAGCTTTAGTTAAACCTCTCTAGTGTGTTAAACTGAGAAGGATTTAGCTTCTCAAATGAGAGAATATATTGAGATGATAGTATGGGAAGGCACATCCACTGAAAAATAATGACCAAATATATAACAAAGTAAGTTTGTAACACTTTCAAAATAGTTAACACTCCTTTTTTTCTAATAGGGGTTTATGTTTCATTCATGGCTGTAGGATTCTTGCTTCATAGCTATTCTTCCGACTGTCCAAAAATTAAGAAGAAAATTATGTTTTTTATAGAGCTAAATTAAATAGATTGTGACAATCTCTGTGCTTCATGGAGATAATCCAGCAGGGTTGTTAAACCTGTGGTTAAGTGCTTTGTTGGATGAGGTCCTAGCAACCTGTGAGGGGACCTTGGAGTTTTTCCAAAGTGGCTAATACGTTTGTCCCTTGACTGTAGTGATGTGTCTTCTGAATATGTCATAAGACATATTAGGGAAGCAAAAAAGCTGAGTATGTTAAAATGCATCTTATGATTTTGCTCTGAATATCACAACAAAGGAAATTTCTTAAGTTAAAAGAAGCAGAAAAATAATCCCAAAAAGAGAATTCAAACTAAGCATCACATTGAAAATTTTCAGAAAAATTTCAAACTAAGGAATTGTTAGATTCCTCAAAAATATAGTGACTTTGGGGAATTTAAGGAAATACAGTACCTTGCAGATTTAGCGTTACATAAAGTAAGATCCAAAATAGAACAGAAAAATGGGTATCAGTATAGAGTTTGCCTCAGACCACCCACATCTAGATCTGAAAAGTTCCCAATCAAAATCTGAAATTCCCCAATCAAAATCCACCTAATGTCTCTGAAGTCATATAAATGAGTTTCACAGAAATCTTTTACACTTCATTAAAAGCAGAAGTGCCCAAAGGGAACTTTCTTCTGTCCTAAGACACATTTTGCTGATTGATAACATTTTGGAATTGTCTTTCTCACTGTATTGATTATGTCACAAACCTAAATGACCTGTTTTGATGAGGTAACCAAGTTTTAGACAGCTGAAATGATGTGAGATTGATATTAATCTTACAGTAAGTATCATCTTTTCCTTCCTTATTCATGAAGTATTGAAAATTATTTTATTTCATTATACCTAATATATTTGTGATATGCATGGATTTATATCTTTCCATTTCCTCTTTTTATTTTCATTATAACATTATAAAAGGTCAGATCCACCTTATTTGGCAAGAAAATGTGAAAATTTTCAAATGGGTACACTGATAATTGCACTCATATATAAGAACTTGTAAAAAAATCTGATGTGAATATGTATGTGCACAAGTGCACATATATGCACACGATTATGAAATTATTAACATTTAACTCTGTAATTTCCAAATAGCATTAATGTTATCAGTATGACAAAGTAATTTTGGTCAAAAAATCTGATAACATTTCTTGTAAAATCAAACTGAATAAAAATGTCCATACACTAGATACCAGCATCCCTCAGAGTAGGTGCCTATATTTATTAATGATGCCTCTACCAATATGTTATTTTCTCATTGTCATTGGGAATAGCTGTACATATACAAACCTGCAGACACAGAGTTTCAGCTCTCTGTCACTTCAGGCTGTCCTATGGTGCAGATACAGACTAGCACACCTCAAAACATAATACATAATGTTTCCATATTCACCTAATACTCTTGTTCTTTGATCATAACTAACAATATTCCTTTTCGGGAAAAAAAAAAAAGAAAGGAAAAAAAAAGCAAAGAAAATAGTAAAGAAAAAAAGAAGTATTTAAAAGCTTTAAAACCATTGTAAAATAAAATCACTTTGCATGGGCAGAGTGGAGTAGCCCTATGAGATATCACCTGTTCCTCAGATACAGGTTTTTTTTACATAGCAAGCAGGAGAGATGGGTTAGGTCAGAAAATGTCACATACTCCATAGCACATCATAGCATATCTGAAACCTTCACCTGTTGAGTCAGACTCTTTCAGATCCTTGCTATAAGTGTATCATAGCCTGCATAACTTAATGGAGGGGGTTCCTTACAGATGAAATAGCACAGGGAGAAAATAAAAGCCAGGGAAAGGAAAAGAAAAGAGAAGAAAAGGGAGAGGTATTTGAAAGGGTGCCAAAGGAAAGGCAGGGATGTGAAGGTGTCCAGTGTATTTGCATAAAAGACATTCACATTTCCCTGAACTCTGTATTCTTCACTAGCTCAAGTACCATAAGCACTTTTCTCAGCTGCATCCTCAATTATATAAAGACATTTTTGTACCACACAGCCTGCACCAACTTATCAATGGCCACCACTTATGTCTGTAGTTAAGAGAAGGACCTTATCTCAAGAGATAAGTGGATGAACACTACTGTTTCTTGTAGCAATTGATACACTTGTGCATATGCTTATGGAAAATTGTATTTTGTATGCAATATTGGGCCAATAGATTTCTCCATTGATGCATTGATTTTCACAAAAAAAAAATAAAATTCAGCACTTCTGTTAATATATACTACCCAGACAAGTTCATTACTCCAGTCAGCTTCTCTTCCCTCCTGGAGGCTGTAGCCAGTCAGTTAAGAACCAATCCAGACCTACTCTGCAGCCAGAACTGGAAGGTCTGCAGCAGGCACAAGGAAAACACTCAGCATTTCCTCGTGGTTTCTGTCCTGGTTTCAGCTGGGATAGAGTTAATTTTCTTCGCAGTAGCTCATATGGGGCTGTGTTTTGGATTTGTGCTGAAGCAGTGGTGATAATGCGGAGATGTTTTAGTTGTTGCTCAGTAGCGCTTACACTAGTCAAGGACTTTTTCAGCTCCCCGTGCTGTGCCGGGTGCACGGGAACCTGGGAGGGGACACAGCCGGGACAGCTGACCCAAACTGACCAAAGGGATGTTCCATACCATATGGTGTCATGCTCAGTATATAAAGCTGGGGGAAGAAGAAGGAAGGGGGAGACATTGAGAGTGATGGCGTTTGTCTTCCCAAGTAACCGTTACACATGATGGAGCCCTGCTTTCCTGGAGATGGCTGAACACCTGCCTGCCCATGGGGAGCAGTGAATGAATTCCTTGTTTTGCTTTGCTTGCGTGCGCGGCTCTTTCTTTCCCTATTAAACTGTTTTTATCTCAACCCATGAGTTTCCTCACTTTTACTCTTCCGATTCTCTCCCCCATCCCACCATGGGGGAGTGAGCGAGCAGCTGCGTGGTTCTTGGTTGTTGATTGGGGCTAAACCACAACAGTTTCTTAACATATCTACATTCACAGGATGGACAATACACAGCTATAAAACTGCTGCATGTCTCACACACGTCAAAACACTACATTTGCCCTCTTTAAGAGGAAAAGTGCCATTCCAGGAGATCATGAGAAATAAACAGGTGCTCATTATTGTAAGTAAAAAATCTTTCTTGAATTCCTTGCCCGTGTCAATAACTTCATAACCAGCCTGAACAAGCATGGGATCAGCGAGTTTTTATTGGATGGTAATTATTCACCCTCCTTTCGGAAACCTTATGCTGTAGGTGGGCTTCTTCTGTAGTCATGGCTATATCATAACTAAGAACAGCTGGCAGGTAGGCATCAAAATCTCTGCCCGAACCTATAGTGGGATGCATTGTACCAGCTGCAAGATGCCCACATGCTGTGTGCTGGATTCGTTGCGCTTGTGCAAAAAAGGCAGTACAAATATTTTTTAAAAATTATACATCTATTATGCAAGATTAGATGAGTACTGCCCCTATACAATCCAGGAGTTAGTGTGTGGGTGAAAGAGGAGGCAAAGACATAGCAACACAGATGTATCACTGCCAAAATTAAAGTATTTCAATATCAGCAAAGTGATTTTAGTCCACTCAACCACACTCACAGTATCAAGGGGGGCAAAAAATTTGGCTCATATGTAGAACTGTAATTTAATATAAATATATGAAATCACATGCCATTACAGGAAAAATACTTGCAGAAAATAATTCACATTATAAGAGGATAAATTTCCAGTCTTTGTTCACTGCACCATCTTACTTCATAACCTCATCCACTTATTGATAAAACAAACTTTTTCACTTTTAGGGAGCTATGTTTCACAGTAAAGATGAAAACGGTGCACTTTGCAATTACTTTACTTCCTCAGAAAAGCTATGCTAAGGTAATCTTCAGTAATGAGTTTTCTTCACTTAATGCCAGCTGCTGTTTTTTCCCTTTTCCCTCCTCAATTTTTAACACTCATCTTACTAAATATGGCAGGTAATAGCACAGGTTGATTTGGAAGGTTTATTTTTTAAACACAGGCTATCTTTCTGAATTCATGCTTCAGAGCAATGAGTCTGAAATTACTGCTTCAGCATAATTAATTAATAAGCAACAACCATACAATGCAATGGCCTCCTAGAGTAAGGACATTTCCAATTAAAAATCATTGCTCAGGTCTGCCCTATGAAAGACCCAGATTTTAGGAAATTTGTCAAAAGATCCAAGCTTATAAGGCCTAATTCACTGAACAGATAACCCTAATAATTCCAGGAATAAGATTAGAGAAAAGAAAAAAAAAAAAAAAAAAACAAAAAACACCTGCAACATTTATCAAAGGCAAGAGAAAAGAACAAACCAGCTAAGCAATTTTTTAACTACTTCCATATTCTTATTACAACCTTCCACTTGCCAGGATGTACAGTTAGATGAAAAGCAGTATAGACAGCTAAAGAAACCCCAAAGAACAACCCCTTACAGAAAGATCATATCAGTTAGGCATTTTCTTTTTCATAAGTATATAGTGCCCTGAAATACAGTGTGAGACTCTATATGGAGTTAAAATTTATCCACTGTAATTAGTAGCAGTCCAGTAGTAAAATAAGGCTTAATTAATAATACCTTTAAAATTGTTATCTTTCTATCATCTACTCTTTCTCTTTGGTGTTATCTTTAGCCTCCTAATGCTGAGTGAGAAGGTTTGGCCTTTATCAAGTAGAGAGGGGGTTACACTGAGCAATCAGTGCCTGGTGGTCCCTGCTGGGAGGAGTGGGGTGACCATGGTGGGTGTTGTCCCCTTGGCCCAAGTGCAGGTGTTTCACTGCAGAATCCTTCTGCTTGTCTACAAAAACTTCTGTTACAGCATAGCAAAAAATTCTTCACTTCTGAAAAAAAATTAACTGTATAGAGGTATAGCTTCTTCAGATCTGTAATCCGATCTTCAGATCAGATTTGTGCTCAGCAAAACAAGAAAGTAAAGCAGAGAAATGTGTGGGTAAAGACGAATTTATGATGAAGGACCATGCTAGATAAGGACAGGACATCATATCAGAAACTTCTGTTCAATAGTATCTAAAAAGCATCTGAATGACCTTGGACCCTTTTTTGATGGTATTCTGAGAACATTTGTACAAAAATAGCTGGAAATATTTTTTACTCTTACTATAAAAACCTACTATTCTTCAAATCCTGTAGCTGTGTGAATTATAAATAAGTAATGAGGTTATATTATTATTATTGTCATGGCAACCTCTTCTTCCACAGAGTAGGCACTCATTTTGCTTTTGCATGTTTTCAATATGACTATTTGAAATATATAGTTATAAAATAGTCATTAGATTGTCCAAGAACAATAATGGTTAATTTTTCCTGAATACATGTTTAGTATTTCTGATAGAATCATAGAATTGTTTAAGTTGGAAAAGACGTTTAAGATCATCAAGTCCAAACGTTAATCTAGTACTGCCAAGTTGTGGTGGGCTGTCCTTGGCTGGATGCCAGGTGGGACCAAGCTGCTCTATCACTCCCCCTCCTCAGCTGGGCAGGGGAGAGAAAATATATTGAAAGACTTGTGGGTCGAGATAAGGACAGGGAGAGATCACTCACTAATTGCTGTCATGGGCAAAACAGACTCAACTTGGGGAAATTAGCTTAATTTATTACTAATCAAATCAGAACAGGGGAATAAGAAATAAAACCAAATCTTAAAACACCTTCCCCCCACTACTCCCTTCCTCCTGGGCTTAACTTTACTCCCAATTTTCTCTACCTCCTCCCCAGCAGCAGCACAGGGGGACCAAGAATAGAGGTTGTGGTCAGTTCACCACACGTTGTTTCTGCTGCTCCTTCCTCCTTAGAGGGAGGACTCCTCACACTCTTCCCCTGCTCCAGCATGGGGTCCCTCCCACAAGAGACAGTCCTGCATGAACTCCTCCAATGTGAGTCCTTCTGATGGGCTACAGTTCTTCATGAACTGCTTCAGTGTGGGTCCCTTCTACGGGGTGCAGTCCTTCAGGAACAGACTGCTCCAGTGTGGGTCCCCCACAGGGTCACAAGTCCTGCCAGCAAACCTGCTCCAGCGTGGGCTCCTCTCTCTCCATGGGTCCACAGGTCCTGCCATGAGCCTGCTCCAGCCCAGGCTTCCCAAGGGGTCTCAGCCTCCTTCAGGTACATCCACCTTTTCTGGTGTGGGGTCCTCCACAGGCTGCAGGTGGATATCTCCTGCACTGTTTCCTCCATGGGGTGCAGGTGGATATCTGTTCCACCATTAACCTCCATGGGCTGCTGGGGGACAGTGTGCTTCACCATGGTTTTCATGTGTCTTTGGGGCTGTTTCTCTCACATATTCTCACTTGCCTTTTCTGACTGCTGTTGTGCAGCAGTTTTTTCCCCCCCTTTTTAAATATATTATCCCAGAGGCGCTACTACTGTCGCTGATTGGCTCAGCCTTGGCCAGAGGTCGGTCCGTCTTGGAGCCAGATGGCATTGGCTCTGTCAGACATGGGGGAAGCTTCTAGCAGCTTCTCACAAAAGCCACCCCAGCTGTTCCCCTGCTACCAAAACTTTGCCATGCAAAGTCAATACACAAGTCTACCACTAAAACATGTCCCTAAGCACCACATCTAAATGTCTTTTAAATACCTCCAAGGATGGTGACTCAACCGCTTCCCTGGATGACTTAATGCTATGGAGAAAAACAGGCAAACAGATTTTTTCTTTTCTCTTTTGCACATGTTACACATTTCAGTGCAGTGCAAAGGAAGAATAGCAGAATGCTAGCAGACAAAACCAGTGTCTGGCAAATGTTTGCTTTCCAAAATGACAAAGATCACTGAATTATTAAACTGCTTTTTCTTCCTTTAAAAAAACAACAACAACAAAACCTGAATAATCAAAGCTATGTTAATATGTCAGATTTCTTATCTGGCACCTTGAATTGCAAAAAATATTACCCATAAAATTCTGAGACCCAAGGCCCAAGACTTGAACTCTGGCATTGTGTAAATGCTGGGCCACTACTGGAACCTGAAATTTCATTAGGTCTGCATAAAATAGTGCAGATTTACAAAAAAAGCCAGATTCAGTTCCTAAGGTGGATATTCTCTAGATCTTTTATTGTACTTTTCTGTATGAAAAGTCAGCCATTGATACTCCTTAACTAACTGACAATGAGTTAAACTCTTTGCAAACAGTACTCTTTGTATTTTTCCTCTTTTACCATCTCCTCCCTAAACTGGGTCTAGCATAAAGTCAGCTACAGCTAATGTACTTGAAAATTGCAGAATTTCAAAATTCATTAATTTTGTGCTGAATGCACAGAACCACAAAATCACAGAATGGCTGAGGTTGGAAGGGTCGTCTGAAGGTCTTCTGGGTCAAGCTCCCTAATCAAGCAGGTCCACCTAAGGCTAGTTGCCCACAACCATATGCAGATGGATTTTTAAGATCTACAAGAAGAGAGACTCCACAACCTCTCCAGACAAACTATGCCAGTGCTTAGTCACCCTCACAGTAAAAAAAGTGTTTCCTGATGTTCAGAGGGAACCTCCTGTGTTTCAGTTTGTGTCCACTACCTCTGGTCCTGTCACTGGGCACCACTGAAAAAAGCCTGGCACCATCTTCTTTGCGCCCTCCCTTCAGATATTTCTACACACTGATAAGGTCTCCCCTGAGGCTTCTCTTCTCTATGCTGAACTGTTCCAGCTCTCAGCCTTTCCTCACAGGAGACATGATCCAGTCCCTTAGAATTCATGTATTCTCCAAGAGTACAGGAAACTCTTACTTGTGTTCATTTGCATAGCTACGATGTCTTGTAGGAGGGAAAAAAAATGAGGTGTTAGCAATAAACTATGATCCACCCTTTGGATTGACTAGAGCTCAGTCTCATTTATTTTTTTAAATACCTTCAATAAAGTATAAATGCATTCTATTTATAATATCTGTAATAAGAACAATTTGACTTGAAATCTCCTGCTTTTAATATGGGAAAGGGAGGTCCTTTGCACTTGTTTCTTTCACAGTCTTAAAAATTTCAAAAAAAGTATTGTAAGCAATAGTGCTGTTCAGTTTTAAATATTTAGTGTTGACCTCAATTTTTAGTTTCCCTTGCAGAAAGATAGTATGAAGCAATAAATCAAATATAAAGGGCAGTTATTTTGTTCATGTAATTTCCTCTAATACTTCAAGTGAAATTTAGCAGAAAACAATTTTAAAGTTTGATTTATTGGTGTTTGGTTAAACAGTAACTGCTGAAGCAGAGAAGCATGACAGTATTAGAATGTATGCTCATTTTTGGAAGGCTGGGAGTGGCAATGCATTTAAAAATGAAATAAAAGGGAGAGGAAATTATTTTCCCTTTAATTAAGCTTCAATGTAGACAAAAAATATTATATAGAGACAACCTTTTATATTACTAGAATATTGTCACTCAAAAGAAATAGTAAAACAGAACTATCAAAGATATATAAAAGTACTCACACTAATTGTTACAGTCTGGCACTTCCTTTCACAGGTACTTAAACAAATAAGTACTGTTAATACTGTCAGAATCAAAATATCTAAATGTAGGAAATTCTGATTAAAAAGGAAATCAATCACTTGTGATGACAAAAAATGTCATAAATAACACACCAATGCCTTCTTTTGCTCTCTCTCTCTCTCCTCCCCCCCTACCTAAAGTTATCTTTCTTTTTTTTTTTCCTGCGGAGTCTGTCCCAGTGTTAAAAACACAGTAAAGACAAAGAAGCTTAATTTTGTCATGGGACATCTTCACTAAATTATTTATAGATTCCTCTCTGGAGATGTAAAGCTTCCTTCACAGTAAAGTTTCTTACAGGGCACTCTAGCACTTTGCATTTATGTAGTTATAGCAAAATGTGCTTGCTTTTATTTCACCCTTGCCCACCACTTCAGTATATGCCAGCAATAATAAGCAAAGTAGTGATAATTATGATGAAGAGAATATGATACCTTACAGTATATCTGCCATTAAAAACATTTTACATGTACTTCATCTTTCCTTTTACTTGTTCATGTATTTTAAGGTTGTGGAGCCTCCTTCCCTGGAAGCATTCAAAACCTGCCTGGACGTGGTCCTGTGCCCCTGCTCTAGGTGTGCCTGCCCACGCAGGGGGGTTGGAC
>VZTV01051401.1:0-11326 GCA_013400875.1 Anhinga rufa
GCCAGTGTTTCACCACCTTCATTACTCATATTAATATATAAATAATATTTATATTAATTAAATAAATCCAACTCAGCTACCAAAGGAATGGGACATTCCATTTGTGCCCAGTCAGTTTATAAATAACATCAGTGAGGAACTCTGTTGTAGATCTGCAGGCAATATCTGTGAAGAGCTCTGGTTACTGCATTTATAGCTTAAGTACATGGATGAGGAGCTGTCTAATGTCTCTGTGGCTTTTGTGAAGTGCATACGTCGGTAGTGAAACTAGCTTGGTGTCTTCTAAACACCTTAAATCATTACTTATTGCTCTGGTTGCATTCAAGAAAGGTTAGAAGAGAGAATATTTTTACTCTTTCTTTAAAAGATTTGCTTTTTAGTTTAACATAACATTTATTTGACTTTTTAATGTGGTCGATACATCCTGAAAAGGTCTGTATGTACAAGCAGTTCTATTTAAGGAATATTAGAAATGACATTAATAGCAAATCTAGTAGCTTCTGCTTCCCAGGCTCCATTAGAAATCATGATCCTTTGTTTTTGCTGACATAATTACCTCCATATGAGCCAGTTCTAACAAGGCAGAATTAAGAGTTCACATTATAAATGAGCAGCAGGAACAGATGGACTGAGAAAATAGTCAGGTTTCATGCAAATATCAATAAAGGTGATTAGCAAAGCAATAAAAGCATTTGGCTCATATGTTCCTTCATATTAATGAGAACTGCCTAACTGGAAAGGTCTTGAGGCCAGTTGGAGGTCCAGAGAGTTAGATGTTCTGCTTCTGAACATTACAGAGTCAGGTTTTGGTTTGTGAGAAGGCAGCACTGCCATCAGTGGTGTCACGCTGCCAGGCCCAATATTAAAATTCATCATTTTCACAGATTCATTTAGCTTAAGGGCTGAAAGTGTTATATTTTATCCGGTGAAACTGATACTGAGCTGAGGAGCTTAAATTTGATTAAAACACTGCTGTGACTAGGTAAAACGGGACTAGGGCCCCTTTTCCCTGGGTTTCAGTTTTCTGGTTTATGAACCTCCACTTGCAGATTCCCCTGGCTGCGAGCCTTCGCACCGTGCCTCTCTCCTTACTCTTTCTGGAGGTATCAGTCTTCTGCAATGCTTCGAGGTTGTGGTTTTGTGGTGATGCTGGTGCACTCCCCTGTTTCTCTGTATCATAGGGATCTATGCCCTTTGGTAGATCAGTTTGTCCTGCATTTTCTCACTTCTGTAACTGCCAGAGACAGAGAGGAGAGCAGCAGAGCCTCTGGCAACATATAAGATAGGAAACAGCTGGAATATATGTATCAGATATATAGCACATGTCTACATATTCCTGTCCAGGATTTTTTGGAGAGAAACGTCATTGTACGTTATGTAGCATCTGCTTGTTGACTCACATGTGCTCTGGACTCATTGGAATATCGACACACACATTTAGATGTTATTTGTGTGTGCTTGATGGGTGCTTTGGAATTGCTGACCCAAGTTGATGCGCACAGGCACCGTGGGTTGACTTTATGGGCAGCCAAATCGAGCCAGTAGCTCAGACTCGCCTCAGCTCTCTGGAAAATTATCAGAAGTCCTCAGAATTCGTCTGAACATAATTTCCTAACAGATATCAGGGGGAACCTAGGCAGCCCTCATCTAAATCAGAGGATTAAGATTACCTCCCTCCTTTTTGCACACGCTCTGAGCTGCTAAGAGTCACACCAATGTAGACATGTATTTTATGTGGGGGATACTAAGCATATGTGTAAAAAGCTATATTTACTCCGAGAACAAAAATTATTCCCCAGTATAAGATAAAGCATACTGTGTAGAAAGGCATCCAACGATTTTATTCTTATTTCTTATTTACTAATGGGTGAATGCTTGGAAGAGAATAATTGTTCACTTAGAATTCAGTTAGCTAACTTCTTTCAGTTGTAAATACAGGAAATGCTCACTGCTCCAAGGAAGTCCTTAGGCAGAGTGAGGTGATATGGTAAGATCTTTGCTGGCAGTAGGTTTTTCCATTGTATATTTTAGGTTTACCTTCCTGGAAGAAAATATCTCATGACTGTCCCTGACTCTTGTAGATATTTAGAGCTGTCAGTGTCGGGTCTTGTGCTGAATTCAGAGAGGCCTTTGAAAAGTAATACTGTGGAGTATTTGCGTATAGTAGATCCCTGGTTATCTTTGAATCACCTTGAAATACTGTACATTTAATTATTTTTTATTCCACTTAATAACATTTTTTTTTTTTCCTCCTCAATATTAACAGTGGATGTAAAACCTTGGCTGTAACCTTGGTTTCCTTAGTTTTGCTCTAACGATTAAGAATTCTAGCCAGAGCCCACTCTCATTTTTTTTTTGTAGTCTGCTCTGGGAGGACAGGAGAGCTTTCTCAGCTAGAACCCAAACTTCATGCATTTCACTTAGCTTTTGATCGATTTTGTTGCTGCTCACTGTTGGTACTGTATTGAAGTTATACTTTTATTGTTGTAAGCTCCTATGTGCTATGGTGGTTGGCAATCTAGAAATGTGTTAAATAATATTGATTTTTTTTTTTCCCACTTGGCAAGCATTTTATTTTACTCTGTCTCTAATACTATTTTAAGTATCATTTACTGGTTTTATTTTCTTTCTTATTTACGACTTGGCATCTCATAGAGCAAGTGCCTAGAGAGAAGTCCTGAGAGAGAGAGGATGCTCACAAGAATACACTTTCCAGTTCTAATGCTAACTGCCTTTAGATAACAACAAGATGAGTTTGCATATTATATTCCTGTGACATTGTGTCGTGGTTTAACCCTAGTCAGCAACTAAGTACCACACAGCCACCTGCTTGGCCTCCTTCCTCATGGGATGGGGAGAGAATAGGAAGGGCAAAAGT
Organism: Anhinga rufa; assembly: GCA_013400875.1. Classification (NCBI taxonomy): domain Eukaryota; kingdom Metazoa; phylum Chordata; class Aves; order Suliformes; family Anhingidae; genus Anhinga; species Anhinga rufa. Next base: position 2,879 of record VZTV01051401.1, read on the forward strand.
AAGAAAACTCATTGGTTGAGATAAAAACAGTTTAATAATTGAAATAAAATATAATAATAATAACAGTAATAACAACAACAATAATGATAATGANGATCTTCCCTTGGTGAATCCATGCTGACTGCTTCTGATAACCTTCTGATATCCCTTTGGCCACCTGGGGTCAGCTGTCCTGGCTGTGCCCTCTCCCAGCTTCTTGTGCACCTGGCACAGCATGGGGAGCTGAAAAGTCCTTGACTTAGTTTAAACACTGCTTAGCAACAGTTAAAACATCAGTGTGTTACTACATTATTCTCATGCTAAATAATCCAAAACACAGCACTATGCTTCTAGGAGTAAAAATTAACTCTATCACAGCTGAAACTAGGACACATCATTAAATAGTAGGTGTGCATATTTGTCTCAGAAAAATAAAAATTTATTTGATTTTCACTGCAGTATATATAACCTATCAGTCACCCTAAATGGGTGTTTTGATAAATCAACTTCCAGAAAACATTCTTCCTGGACTTCCAAGGGCCAACATCCTCCAGTTCTTCACACCACTTGAGGCTGTTTTTATGTTTTCTGATGTGTCAGCTTGTAGCCTTTTTCCTTCTATGCCTGTTGTCCTCCACATAGTATCCTGTGTCTCAACTTTCAAAGGCCCCTGCTGTCATACCAGGCTTGTATCCTGTGCTATATCACTCTCAGAAAAACTACTACATAAATATTCATACTCTTACTTCATTTTACCCCAAATAATTACTTGTTAGTAGTACTATGTACAAATTATGGTTATAACATACAAAAATAAATAAAACAAATTAGGCCTAGCCACATGCTCATTAGGAAATTTGCTGATAAACTAAAGAAGCTAAAATGAAGCTTCATGGAGCCCAAGACAAGTTGAGACTGACTTGACTGGGCTGCAGTGCTACGATGGGCTGATGATCTTGGTAGAGCCTGAAGAGTGAAAAGTCTTTATGTTGTATATAGAAATTTGGACCCTCTGTAGAAAAGAGTTTTCCCAGGCTATTTTGGCTGTGAATTAATGTTGATGATTTTTAATATCATCCATGGCAGCAGCAGCTCTCAGCTTTTTTCATTGTGCAGACCACTTTGAGGTGTACTGCTATGGGTGTTTGTACTCATTGCTTCCAAATCCTGCTTCTTTAATATAGACCATGTAGAAAAGTGAAGCTAGAGAGGACTGATGCCATTTCGCCTCTGAATGGCACTGTCTGTGATTGACTGCAGGTATAGGCAGTAGAGTCAGTTGTTTAGGGGAGCAAAGCCAAAGGCACCAAAACCCCAACCATTACTCTACTCCATCCATTGCCAGGCCAGCTGTGTCACCTAGGGAGAGCCCGGGGGATGTGGAGCAGCAGCCGTACTGTGAACGAGGAGACCTGGGGGCTTTCCAAAAGCAGCAGTTTGTGTCACAGTCCTTCATCTGTCTTTCCAGTCCGGGAAGCAGATAAACCTTGTCCTGTCATCCTTTGAGTGGCCATACTCTGAGGCATGCACTGTTGGGAAGCCTTGAACCAGTGCTGCCTGAATCTATTCACAGCTTTAATCCGTTTCAGCTACTGAGGTTGACATTTGTTTTTTTACTTTGACGCACATACACTTTTCCTGCATTTCTATGCATAGACACACTCTCAAATCTCCAGGCTGCCTTTTGCATTTGAAAATGAAGGAAGCCTTTGTGCTTTCCTCCTCTAGGTTAGCCAGTGGCACCATGAACATTAAACATGGGCAAATTCCAGCTGATTTATAACTGTATCTACCACATCCAATCTTCACCACCTTGTCTTTTAAAATTTGCATTACTTCATAACACAGAAATAGTCTGTGGGTTTTTTTTTGGCATAGGTTAGCATTAGTTGTTGTGTTACAAATTCATCTCAATCATCTGAGTAATAAAACAGGCATTTCAAATCAAATATCTCTCATGGAAAGACTATCTTATTGAGCCCTAGTATTACTTGTGGTTGGCTACGAAGGCACCACTTGGACCAGTTTGTAGCATCGCATCTGTGTAAGTGACCTTCTAGTTACATTGATGCCATAATGTACATCTCACTCCCTTTTACTCATGTAAATAGAACCTTTTTTTCAGATCTGTTACACAGCTCATTTACAATTTTAATGAAGGCATGTTGGGGGAGTTAAACTTTGGAGATAACATTCATGCAGAGTATTATTTATGTCTAATGCTGCAATTGTATGCACGACAATTTGCAGATCAATGTACGGCGTGAAACCTAATTCATTTATAATCTAAACTGAATACAATGCAGGGTACAGCACTGGGGCAGTAAGCAATGCGAGATGGTAAAGCAGGTGGCAAGGTCACAGTAGTAAAATACTGTGGCAAAGGTGTATTTTCAGTGTCCACTTCAATATCAGTGACCTGTGTTTCTAAACCAGACCTGCCCCTTGGAACTGTCAATAACTTCCAACATCTGGACAAGTCTTTATTTTAGAATCTATTTAATAACCTAATTCTCCTCATTCAATTGATTTCTGACCTGACTTTCATTCTTGATTCAAATGGTTTTCTTAATAGCTTAGCTAACTACAGTTGCCAGTAATTGATCCTTGTTAAATATTTTTTTTACATATCTCAGCATTTTTGCCACCCATCTGCTTTTAAACTGCCCATTTGTATGGATTCTTTGCATAAATATTTTGTGGCTCATTTGATTCTCTGCATAATTAATTAATTGCTTCTCACTTAGTTTTCTGCATAACTAATCTACTGCCACATAATTAACAAACTCTTTAATTCCTTATTAATTATTTACTGTTCTTTTGAATATATGAATTAATTGACTGTTGAAATTTGCTGCTGTGCTGATTTGACATCTAGTTAATTGTTTTGATTAATCAATTAATTAGCTGCTTAATCTCTGCTTAAAAGTATAACCCAATGACTGCCTTGCAAATGTTCTAGCACCCTTCCCCGTTCTCCTCTCATTCAGTGCTATCATCTCAGCTGCATCTGGATGCTCAGCTTACTGTCCAGGCACACATGGACCTTTTGGGCTTATATGTATCCCTCCGGTGAAGCCATCGCTATAATCCCAGTGATGCTCCTTATATCTCCGAGCTTCCTCCAAAAGTGTTTTTTTTCCATGTGACACACTGCTCATACACTTAAACCTCAAGAGAGACCCAACTCTGCTTAGTTATGCTAAAATGAAAAGGGGAGAATCAGGAACAAAAGCATTAAAATATTGAGGAATGGGAATCCATGAGGTAAATGTGATACAAGAGCAGACCCGGGGAATTATGCATTTTTATGGCACACAGGGTGAAGGTGTTTCAGATGTAATATAATTACTGAAGACATTTGTGGTAAATTGATGTAGCTGATAAAGTTCCTGAAGCTTTATATTTATGTATAGCTTTTCCACTAGACTTGCTTGTTGAGGCTGGTTCTTCATTACAGAAGAACTTCAGCAGAAAAGAACCTTTTTCTTCACACTTTGCTGTATTTATGGGGTAATCCTGGACTTAGGATTTCACAACTGGTTGCTGTAGAAACTGCTGTTCTCTTTGGGGACAAGGCCTTTGAAAGAGGAGTTGCCTTAAAAAATAGTTTGGTGTTATATATCACGAATAAGCCAACAGAAAACATGCCCAATATTATGAAAACTCCTTCAAAATAGAACGCTTTTTTAAAGTTTTCAACAAGGTTTCAGCTGCTCTTCGAAGGTATTAAATTGTGGTTTCTTATGCAGGTGGAAGTGTGAGAAGTGAAATGGCTTTATCAAGCGTGAAACGTGAAACATGGGGGCTACATTTATGTCTTTAAAAGAAGGTGCAAAGCTGAGTATTACATTGAATAGCAAGAGAATAGCCAGGTCAGAATCGACATTTGTTGGACTTGCTTGTATGTTTTGATGGGTGGCATCCTAATTTATTGTCTGATGTTGATCATTCTGTGGACTTCATAGTGAGAGTGGTTTCCAGAAACATAATACTTTTGGAGCATATGAAAATGTATTAAAACTGTGTTATAAATTAAATTTTTCAAATACATGGTATGATAGGTTATACTGTTATAGTATGTATTTTAAAAGTTACAGTATGCATAATATGTATGTTATATCTTAAAAGGACCATTTAGCATGATCACGTGTCAGCTGAACCATACGAGACAGTACAAAGCTGGAGCTGGTAGAGCAATCCCCTGGATCCTAGAAGCGATACTGTACTGGCTGCCCAGCTCCCCCTCCTCCTGGATGCCATCGACTCTGGCAGCTCGATCTCCATTCACTAGCATGGGACCATAAACACTGAGTGCACGTGGACTAAATTTAGATGTCTTAATCTTGAGCTGAATCCTACCTGGTGGCGAACATTGGGGAATATGCAGAAGTTGTTAATATTTCACGAGAGTGGATGCAAGAGTCTGCTAAATCTTTTTTATCTCAAATTTCTGTGAAACTGATTATCGTGAAAATTTGCCATGAAGAGATGCTAGGCAATACGCACAACCTGCTAGCTTGCCTTTTTGCTGTAACTGTAGAGGTTAAGAAATTAAAGTAGTTTGCTTTTCTTTCTTTACCTTTGGCAAATTAACTAGAGGCTTTTTCAGGGCTGGTTTACAATATATTGCGTCTAATTCATAAAGAATCTGAAAGGGTTGGATTCCCTGAACATGTAGTGGATAATAATGAGAACCAAAAGATGGGGTGGTTGTTATTCCTCTGATGCTGTTTAATTAGTCTGGAATATAGTGAGTGTGCTGCAAAGGAGGGATCATCTCTTAGTCTATAAGTATCTCTGAAGAATGAAGTTTTTACTCTTAATGTTTCCAGGCAGGGCCTGATACAAAAGCTATTAATAACTACAATCAGCATTAAGCATGTAAATATTACATTTTAGGGAGACTATTCATATGATGAAAATTTAACATTTGAAGTTATATAACTCAGTGGACCAAAGCTCTAAAATATTCATATTGGAGATTTGTCATTGCAAAAAATATTTTGAAAAGAGGTACAATCTGAATGAAAAATGAGCTTTTAAAAAAGTTTTTTAAAAAAGCAGGAGATGTGTCATAACATGATATAGGAGAAATATATAAGGAAGTTATATAGGTGGGAGAAAATAAAATTTGTATCATCAATAAATATATATATATATATTTATTCTCAATATTTCTTAATAGTGAGAAAAAATATACGTCAACAACCTAATGGTCTATAGGAATTATTAGAGGAGGTGAAACAGCTGATCCTGCAGGAATATAGTCCTCATTCAGCTCGGTCTCATTGCATTTTTATGTCAGCATAAATCCACTGATTCAGTGAAATTCAGCCCACACCTTGATTTCTGTGTCTAACTGAAGCTGTGCAAGCAGAAGCCCATACATTTCAGAGTTCCTGTTTTATTTATTGCTGGTAGAGCATTATTCCAGTGTGCTACAGTGGATAACATGGTTATTCCTTATAATATTTGATTTTTTTTTTTAATTAAGACTTCTCCCCTGGCTACCTATATGTTTAGTAGCTCACTCTCAAATTTAAGTTAACTTTCATAATAGTGTATTCAAATTGAATTTTAATATTCCTTTTCTTTAGTTTACTTTCTTAAATGTAGAAGAATCCCATACAAAAATGTGATTACCGGCTTGTTTAAAAATCTGTTACAATCGTGACACGTTGCTATTGGTTTCATCAGCATCACTGGGAGACAACATTTCAAATAAACCCCTCTAAAACACTGCCTTCACATGCACACAAGCATGTTGAACGCTGAATGATCTGTTTTTTAAAAGGTGTTTACCTTACCTTGTCTTCTCTTTCTACTGAAGCAAAACTTATGAAAATAGGTAAACTGTAAAAGATAGATCTACCTTTTTGCAGGGTTAGGCATGTTACTGCGTGTGTGACTGAGTAGTTGCTGTTCACAGAAAGGATGGAGGCAGAATACCAGAAACCATTGATTTGTCATGGGTTCAGCAGTCTGCTTTTTAATGATTATATGTACTTGCTAACATTGGAAAGCTGTAAGAGAGGTTGCAGTGTTTATACTAGGAGTATATCAGCCAAAAAATGAGGTTGGCATCGTTTTAGCAAAACTTTGGAAAAATAACTCTATGTGCTAAATAGGGAAGATTGGCTTCCTCGGCTGCTTTCTCTTCAATTTATAATTTGTTTAGAATTTTAATTTATTTGAAAAGAAGATTTGGGGAGAAGCTTAATGTTCAACAACCCAATACTTTAATTGCCCAGTATTACATCTTGCTTAATTATAAAACAACACATAAAACTTTTTTACATTTCAACAAAAGAGTACCAGCAGCTTTCTTTTAAAATCTAAAAATCCACAGGAAAAAGCAGGTGCTGAGACATTTAATAATGCTCAGTCATTTTACAAAACTCCCTTGAAAGACAATGGAGTGTTTTAATGGATAAATTAGAAATAATTTAGCTGTTATTATTTAACTTAAGAAGCTGAACAGCGTATTATTTTTATGTCTGTGTATGTACCTCAGTACTTTCAGAAAAAATAACAGAAGTCTTTCTTTGAATTTGACTTAAATTAACCCAGCAGTGTCTTACAGCTTTCCAGAAGGTAGGGAGTTGCCTGTACAAGCAACCCAACAGCATCACCTTTGCCTTGCTGCATTTGAGCATTCAAATCAGGTAAAACTAGAACAAATGGCCTATATTGAAACATTAAGCTTGGTCTTAGAGGGTTTCTTTTGCCCAGCTGTTGTGTAGAGCATTAATTACCAAAACAAACACTTGCCTTTTCATTGCAGTTACAGCTTAGATACTCCCCATAATTCATTTGTATGCTAGAGGAGGTAGCTGGGTTTCAAACCTGTGGAATAAAACAAAAATAGTGGAGCTACCTCTTAATTGTAATGTTTTGGTAGACTTGTGGTTTGAGCACTCTGAAGGGACAGAGTGCTCATCTATATAATATGAGAAGTCAGAGTAGACTTCTTCCAGGTCACTTCTATATGAGAAGTAATATTGTGTTTGATTAAAAAGGTTCCAGAGTTACACTTGGTCCTGACGTGAGCTTGAAAAATTGGAGAAATCCATTTCCCTTTAATTCCTCTTTCCCACTGTCAACTGGGAGCCGCAGAAACCAGAATGAAATCAGTCCTTTAAGGCAGCATCAACCCTAACTCCGAGCTGTCTAGTTTTCATGGGCTTATTTATAACTGAGATTACCAGAGGCTCCAGAAGGACACGCAGCAATGTTGGATAACCATAGCTGTGCATAAGTAGTGTTTCTGAGAACTTTGCTTACGTTGCTTAAAAAGATGAAATAAAGTACGTAGCAAAACTTAACACCACAATGTGCAGCAGTTGAGTTCTGCTCCTTCTGCTCTTTGGCAGCGCCTGCCTCAGCTGCAGAGTGCTGGCAGCTCAGCGGGGTCTGTCTCTCCCTGTGTTACATCTCACTGATGCATCCCTGTCTTCTGTCCTCACAGCTCTTTTCTGTACGTAGCAGATTTCACCAAGAAAGATACCTATGAGGAAATTAGGGAGAAGGTTCAGGAAACGATGCAGGACAGAATGGCTAAGTGAGGATGCTTTTGGCAGTGAAAGGAAAGAAGATCATTTGGGAAAGAAGAAAAGCATGGGGATTTAAGAGCTTTCACAACTTGACCATGTGTTATAGATTACCTTTCAGAAATAGGTTTGCTTCTTAAATAGTTCTACTATTTAAAGCTTGGTGCTAAAGTTTAAATTCCCCCTTGACGGTAACATCTGGCTCTCGGATTACTGTCCTATTAACTGACAAATTGGAATTTGAGCCCGGACCGCATGGATGCATCTAAGTTTGAGTAGCAACAGCTTGTTCCCCTGTCTGAGGCAGCCTTCTCGCTTCAGCAGAGTCCTGGGCTGCCAGATGTTGTCTTCGATCTGAATCGTTGACTTAGTCCTGAACAAATCCTTGAGTGTAACACCATGTCCCAAAGTCAGTGAGTGCCAGCTTGTCTGTGAGGCACATATTAAGTGACTAAAATGAATTTGGGAGGCTCACAAAAATAATCTTATCCTCCTCATGTATTAAAATAAATCAGGACTAATTAATTCTGATCTTTTAGATTAAAACTTTATTCTGGGAGCATCTTGCTTGAATTAATCCAAATGTGGACCTTTAATCTGGCCTCATTTACATGTGGCATGGAGATACCAAGATTGTCTGGGTAAGCACATGGGTAAAAGAGCGTTTAGGCTATTGAATCTTTGTTTGAGAGTTGTTCATTGTTAGATATAAAGCTGGTGCTCCAATGCAGTGATGGAAAACCCAGTTCTAGGTTCACTCTCCAAGTCAATAACTATTGCTCTGTTGCACTGGGCAGTCTCTTAGTCTTTAACTTTAGAAAGTGCAGAATTCCTGAAAGGTCCATTTGAAATCAAGATGATCTGTGGGAGAAAGTGAGAGCATCAGAGCAGTTAAAACTTCTTTCCCGTGTGGGTG
>VZTV01051403.1:9048-39695 GCA_013400875.1 Anhinga rufa
CCCGCTCCAGCAGGTCCATGTCCTTTCTGTGCTGGGGGCTGCAGAGCTGGATGCAGCGCTGCAGGGGGGTCTCACCTGAGCGGGGCAGAGGGGCAGAATCCTCTCCTCAGTACTTATCAGTATCTGAAGGGCGGGTGTCAAGAAGATGGGACTGGACTCTTCTCAGTGGTGCCCGACGACAGGACAAGGGGCAACGGGCACTAGTTAGAACACGGGAAATTCCACTGAAATATGAGGAAAAACCCCTTTGCTGTGCGGGTGCCAGAGCAGTGGCACAGGCTGCCCAGAGAGGCTGTGGAGTCTCCTTCCCTGGAGCCATTCACACCCCGCCTGGACGTGGTCCTGTGCCCCCTGCTCTAGGTGTGCGTGCTCATGCAGGGGGCTGGACGGGGGCATCTCCAGAGGTCCCTTCCAGCCCCCGCCGTTCTGTGATTCTGTGGGAGGAGATTCAGTGGCCTCCGGTGCCATCCATGCATGGCCTTTGCCTGGTACCCGTCGCCATTCCCTGCCTCGCTGGCTGCCACCTGCTTCTGCAGAGGTAGGCCGATGTCACCTGTTCCCAGTGGGTGTTCTATGACCAGGAGTAGGTGTGGAAGGCGCGGTGGAAGTGCTCACTGCCTGACTGCAGGTTGATCTGGCCCCAACCAGTCTTCTGCCACAGCTTCGGCAGGCTGCAGTGCTGGTCAAGGGCCAGGCTGTGCCTGTGCCGCTTGCCTGCCTGCACCTTCTGGGAGGAGGAAGAGAAGTTGAAAGAGGAGGCAGAACACCATGGCAGGGAAATCATACAGCTTTGCCCAGGTGGGAGCACGTGCTGCGTGCATATGTACAAGAGAAAAAGCACCTCAGTGACAGGTTACAATGCGGTACTGGCAGGTTATAACCAATTCATGCTGATGATTAACAGTAATAAACAACTAAGCTATTATTATACCTCTGGTCTCATTTTTCCTTGCACTTATGACAAAATTGCTCTTTAATAGCTGTGTCTAGTTAAAGCATTCACCAGACAGTTAATGTATAGGTTACATGAGTGACCAGTCATGCTTGGTTCTGCTCTAATTGCAGTCCCTGTACGACAAAGGATTACATCTTCCCTCTGCATTTCACACTCACTTGTCTTGCCTGGGCTGCCTGTTGTCAGATGATGTGTTGGGGCGCTCGGTGTTGACATCAGGGGAGCGTCTCTGCTTTCTGTGGTGAGCAGGAGGCTTGAGGGCAGCTGTCTGATTAAACAAAGCACGGGTTTTCAGGCTTGTCCCTACACCTCTGTTGATACTGTTACACAGCCCAAGCTTACCTTGTGTCACCTCCTGCACCTGGTTTCTCTCACGGAAGAAGTGGCTCTCAAACAAAGTGGTTGGCTCATTCCTCTGCCTCGCCACCTTCTGCAAGCCTTTTTTTGGCTTTGTCAGTGTCATCATGTCTTGTTTAGAATAAACATCCATGGGAAGATGGGTACCTGGGCATAAGGGATGCCTGAACTGTGCAAAGGGAAATAGGAACCAGTCACTGATGCTGTGGCCAACAGCCAGCTGCGTCCTGCCTCTTGGTTTGCCTCCTCTCACTGGAGAAGGACTCGGTCGGTCCCGAATTCCTTGCTCTTCTGAACCATGAGTCACAGTAGCTGCCCTCTGGCATGCCCAATGTTAGCAGGCATAGATCCACAATGGCACCAGTGCCTTGGCTACGGTGTTCAGTGCTTAATCTACAGCAATCCATGGCATAGATGTGCCTGTAGGTGTTGGGGTAATCCAGACCTCACGCACTGCAAGATGCTTTGTAGTGGGGTGTTACGGCAGCCACCTTGCACAGACACTTCTGGAGAGCAATTCCTTTGCCCCTAAGATCCCCTGGAGCAGAACCCACTACAACTGATTTAGCTTCTTGCCCTGGGAAGGTTTTGGGCTGGATGGACTCCCGGGATGGACTCCCAGGGTCTGCTCCAGCTCCATTTTCTGTGATCCTCTTGGAAATTACCTTGGGAAAGGTTTGCTGATGCAGGACTGACTGTAAGCCTTGCTGAACTCAATACCAGAAGCAATGATCCTCCACCTTCAGAGAAAGCCACGTGCCAGGAGGGAACAGAAGAAGCTGTGGCAAAGGCCCCAGTTGGGTCATCACCCTTGTAGCTCCAGTGACTTCCATTTTGGACAGAGTGGGAGTGACAGTGTGCGAGTGTTACCTTTGAGGTGCTCCACATAAGCTGCTGCCTCCCTTTTGTTCATGGCTGAGATGTGGGCAGGGCTTACAAAGGAAGGCATAGGGTAAACTGTCTCTTTCCAAATTTGAGGACACTTGAGGAAGTCACCATCCATCCAGACTTTTTGGCCAGTGCAGTCCCTAAGCTTCTGCTGGTAGTGACTAGAAGACAAAAGAGGGCGTCATTGTCCCATGAAACAGAGCCCAAGGTCCCACTCAGCACTGGCTGCTGTGCACCCGCATATCTGGAAAGACCGGGTATGCAAGGATATTTAAACTGCAGAGGTGTGTGATAGACACATGGTGGCATTTACAACAGTGTCTTCGTAGAACAGGTGCCTGAGCTATGCAGGTGTTTTTGGATGTCCACCTAGATATGAAACATTTCTGTAAATCTAGGCTTGGGGCCCCTGTGTTCTGTATCTTTTGTTATATAAGGCACAAATATCCCAGTAAAACAGGGACTTCCCTTCTCTCTCTCGCAGACCTAAGGCAGCTCACCTGATAATCTGAAACAGAGTTCTCTGGGGCAGAGTTGCCAACTCCACCAGTTTCAAGAAGACTTTGAAGAGCAGGATTCCTCTGGCATCAACAGAATCGAAGCTGCCCGAGTCATTTTTCCCAGGGGATGGAGAGGAGAAGAACGGTCAGAGCCATGACTGAGCCTTGTCTTGCCTTCACAGAGCTCAAAGGGAGCAGAGACCCCAGCAGCCCCCAGGAAGATCTGGACAGGTTATGCCATGGGGATCCATCCCCATTTTTTGCTGAGTGCTGGTTAGGTATCTAGCAGGGAGGACAATTCCCTGCAGCTTTGGCTAATGCCAAAGAAGGTAAGGTCTTCTACTCCTTCTGTGTCCCATCTTGTAAGAGAAGAGTTTGGCCTCTGCTCTTGTAGCCAGGAACATCTGGATCAAATGCTGGATTCCTGCCCTGTCCCTCAGACTGGCAAGCACAACTATGGTCCTTCCCCACTGCTTTTCTCTGCCTCTTGGCCTGGGGGCAGAGGTAACCCACTGATCTATTGCTGTCTTGTCTGAGTAGAGCAACCTTTGTTCTTTTGGGTCCCAGATGCTGATTTCTTGCTCAGTACCAATTAGTCTGAGAACAGGTAAATTCAGATATGTCTGGATAAGCGAGGCTTTTGCTGGAGTAGAATGTCTCTTACTTACATATTGTCTGGGCAAAACACTTCTTGTCAGTAATGATGTCCAGAAAGTCAGAGAAATCACTGACCTGTCTCCTGCGAGCAGGTGGAGTCTCCATTAGCAAGGCAGTTTTTTTTCTGTAGTTGAAATGCTGGGGCAAGCAGCTCAGAGCTGGTGCTGCAGAAAAATCTATGGGTAGGAGAAATGCTATTAAAGCTTTCACATGTAACAGGGCTGTGGAACTTGGTGCTTCAGCATGTATAAAGAGGTCCAAAAAGTGTGACGTATTCATGAAGGATAGCTGCTGGTAAGTGCTAAACTGCAGCAGCCCAAGTACAGCCTCTGGCTCAGGAAACAGTTTGGTACGGTGTTGCCCTGGGCTGGGAAGGCACATGGAGGAGGATAGCTTTCCACACCCAGAAATTGGCTCGGAACAAGCCACAGGAGAGTAAAGTGTGGTCTGGTGGACGTACCATTGCATCTGCACACACCAGCTCATTGTATGCCTCTTGACTGGTTAAACTAATCCCTAGCTGCTTAGCGGTCACCTCCAGGCTGAGAAGTTTAATATCGCCGTCTGGGTCTTTGGAGAATAGGTTGAAAGCATCGGAGAATGCTGCAGGAAGGAAGAGGACAGTGGGTTAAATGTGCCAGAGGGAGGCAGTTTGGAAACAATGAACTATAACCGCTGGAGATTTGGGACTGGGATTGGGTCAGGTTGTTCCGCACTGCCAGTGGCAAAGCATCTACCTTTAAACAGCTACCAAGGGTGCAGGAGAGTTGGGGAATCTGGGCAGTGGGAGGGTGAGCCTGTATTTAATGTGAGGTGCTGGGTGAGGTGGTTGGTTTAGTTCTAGCTCTGTGCTCACGACCTTCAGTTATTTCTCTGTCATAAAGGGTATTGATGCTTCCTTCAATCACTGGGTCCCCAAATCTCTGGGATGGGAGATTGTCCCTTCCTTTGTGTACTCCTGGTTATTGTCTCAGGAGGAACGTGCAATGCCACAGGACCAAGCTAAAGGTCAAACCACCCCTGGCCATGCTGGCAACATGCCTTCCAGGGGGGGAACCCATAACAAGGTGACTTTACCTTTCCATTGTTTCCTTGTCATGTTCTTTGCTGCTTTGCACTCAATTTTCTGCTGAGGGATGCGTGAGAGGTCCCTGCCACACACACAGAGGCATAGAGAGAGATGGACAGACTGACAACTGAGAGGCACACACTGACAAGACACCAGCCGATACACGGCTCCTGTTGATGGAGCTGAGCAAGCAATGCAGGCGCCAGTCTTTCTCCCAGCCCTATGGGCCAGTGCTGGAAGAGCTGCCAGAGAAGAGCTGACCACCCAGCTCCACGCTCACAACGATGGAAGTGAAACACTGTGTCAGCTCACGTTAACTGCTCAAGGCTGCATGGAAACAATAATGGGATCTCCGCTGCCTTCCCCAGTTCAAGCCAGCTTGGACACAGGGCAAGTGTGGCCACGCTGGTGTGGGCGGGGAAGCAGAAACATCAGCCAGGAGGAAACAGCCCTAGAAACATCCCTTGGCTGCACTGCAACACTGGATGGACCAAGCTCTGTGACCCACAGCCCTTGCTGTGGCTGGTGCTCAGGAGCCCGATCTGATCCACCACCTGTGGCTTACACATTTCTTCTCTAGATTGATAATGCCAACATGTGCAGTGTTGTAGGGGTGAGTGTGAAGGCAGCATCCCTGCCCGTGATCACATAATAGGCCAGGGGCAGCAGTAGTTCCACACACCCAGCGTCCACCTTCATGTTCACCTGGTTGTCTCTTTTGGGAGGGGTTTTATCACCCTCTTCTCTGGCAGAGGCTTTAGTGTCATGCTGGTCTTGGGAGCACAGCAAGGAGAAGGAGCAACATTTTCTGGATGTGGAAAGACAAATAAGTGGAGGGTTTCATGGGCTTCCCTCTAGGCAGGACTCACAGCTGTAGCCATCACCAGGAGAGCTGGAAGGACCCTGCGATGACACGTCTCCCTGTTTTGTGCTACCGCAGCATTAACTCACTGTCTCATCCTGTTCATGGGCAGCAGGCTATCCAGCAATGGAAATCCTATGTCCTCCCAGCATTCCCTGTCCTCTGCTACAGCATCTTTCCTATGGCTAATTCACATCTCTTCTTGCCACTGAAGCCTCTGATTGCCTATCCCACCTGCAGTGGATGTGGAGGGTAGTTTATTCCCCTTCCTCTGCCCTTCCATCCAGAGTGGTCAGCACCTGGGACAGCAGGTAGCTCTGAGGCAAACTGCCACCCACAGAGGTGACACTTCATGGACAAGCTGGTTTTACTTTCTCTACCCCTTGAACATGGTGCATCATGGTAGCCGAAGCCTGACTAGTCACAGTGGGGAATTAACATCACACCAAGCTCTCTCTTACAGATACTGTCCTCCATCTGCTAATCCAGAACCTGCTTTGGCTGGTGGACACGAGGCCTCACAATTGTGATCACAGCATGGCTGGCCTATCAACCCTGCAGCACTAAGGTCCCACGGTGCGGATGGCTAAAGACCCAGGCTCAGTTCCTGCTGTCACTCCAGAAAATCTGTGAGACACTGGGCAAGGTGCTTTGGGCTATGCCCAGACTTTCAAGTCCCAAAGGAGATGCCTGAGGCTTGGCTAGACAAAACCTTAACCAACCTGTTATAGTGCTGGCAATAATTGGCTCCACATGGGAGGCTGGTGTGGAGGCCTCCAAAGGCTCCTTCCTACCAATATTTCTATGATTCACTCACCATTCACTTTTGCCTCTTTCAGCTCCTCTGGGATTGAATGGATCTGTGGGGTGGCCAGGATGGAACCCTCACCACTGACATTGACTTTGTCCTCTATGAAAATAAAAAAGCCCCTCTGAGCATTGTTTTCCTTCTAAATATTGCTGTTTTAAGTACCATCCTAAACACGTCAGCAAGGTGCTACCACCTTCTATGCACAGCCAGGACACGGAGGCAGATTGGTTATATAAAAACAAGAGTGTTAGTAACATCTTTTGCCTTTCTCCAGGTCCGTCCTCCAGAGGATTTAAAATCTTTTCAGCACATTAGTGAAATTAATCTCTCCTGCACGCAGGGAGGGGAAAAGCCCTGCCATCACTGCGACAAGGGGGAAGCAGAGTGAGATTAGGTGGCTTGCAGACAAATTGAGTCTTGAAACAAGAAGGGAAACAGAAGCCAGAGGGTGTCAAGTAAATCTTTGTCCGTCTCAAGCAGCCTGTCCTACATCTGTTATTTCTCACCCTTGTGGCTCAGGAGTTATGACAAGGAGCAAGGAGCATGCTGAGAGCAGCGTCGTACTCTGATTTTTCCAGCAGATTCAGCTTTGCTGTGTTAATCTCTGATGTCCCTGAACAATATTAGGGTTTCTGGTGGAAAATATATTCACTTGGAAAGTTGGACCGGGGTCAGCGTGTTTGAATCCTTGATGAGAAGTCGGAGTTTAACACGGTTTCTCTTGGCGTGCTGTACTCGGGAGCTTGGCTGCACAACCCAAGTGCTGTGACTGCTATGTGTAATTGCACATGTTAAGGAAGGCTAGTGAACATGGGAATTTGTGTGGCCTGTCTGGCTTTGGTGAGTCTGCACATGGCTCTACTGAACCCTGCAGTGAAGTTTTGGAAATGTGCTGCAGCTGCCGGTGTGTTGTTTGCTCTCACTGCACAGCTTCACTACCAGCAGATTTGCAATTCATTAAGATAGGTGGCCCCGGAGTTTTCTTCTGAAGAACTCTTCTCTAATCCTGTCATCTAGCAGCAATTTAGGTTATAGAGATCTTGCTCACCTTCCCCCAGGGGTGATTGCTGGACTGTCCTCACTGCCTTTTAATGGATTCACTCAGATTCACCTTCCCATTAGCTGCAGGGGGAGAGCAGAGCTCAGCATCAGTGGAAATAAGCAGCAGAGAACAGAGGGGATGAGGTCCTGGTGCTAGGCCCAGTGGCAGCTACTGCACAAGCTTGGAGATTTCCCAAAATTATGGTTAGAGCTTTCCTCCTTCCAAGTGAAGCCAGGATGGAGCCCTTGGGCAGGGTCAGGCATTGGACAAAGGGAAAGTTGAAAGCAAAAATGCTGGGGCTTGCTTATCTACACTGTCAGGAATCCAGACTGACTTCGTTGGGCACAAACCACCCTCATAGCATGAGGCCTCTGTGGCAATTGGGGCTACAAAAACTAATGTACTAGACTACAAAAACTAATGTACTAATGTTGAGACAGGGGAGGAGGATTTTACTACTAGAGGAGTAATTGAGTCCTTCACTACCAGACTTTCCTCCACATTTACCCCACGTGAATGGGAACCCACAGCATTATTTTAAGGGGATCAATTACCTCATGTAGTTTCTGTGTTAACATCACATCCTCATCATCTGACAAGCACCAGTACAGGCATGCCTTCTGGCTTTTAACTAATCTGTTGCTTTCCAGAGATTTCTAGGCTTCCTCCAAGGAAAAAGACCTCAGATACCTACCCTTACCTTCCATGTATCCTAAGGCTTCCAGCTTCTACTTGCTGGTCAGGTGGACCTCGCTGGCCATGGAGCCCAGGACGGAGTCAAGGTCCTGGGTGTTGCCTTTGTACCCTGAGGTAAGGCCTGGGCAGTTTTTGAATGGAGCAGGACATCTCACCAGCAGCAGGGACTGGCTCTCCATGGAGATTTCAGGCCTTGGCAATGACAGTGAAAAGGCAGCCAGAGAGATACCATCCACAGCAGCCAGACTTGGCACCTCCTGCGGCTCTGGGGTCAAGTGGGTCTCCACCGTGGCCAGGTGAGAGCTCAGATTATCCACAGTGGCTGTGTTTGTAACAAGAAAGTGTCGGAAACCTCCTCTCCATGCTGGCACTCAGTGCATAAAAACCTGGCAAAAAAGATTAATAATAATAATAATAGAGACTCCTTTGCCTTTCACCTACCTTTCCCACCTCAAGATCTAAAGGACTGTAGCCACAATAATGCAATGAAACTCCCTCCCCCCAGGCAGGGTGGGATGCTGAGGCCAAGATTAAATTCCCTTTCCACAGCCATTCATCACCCATCACCTCCCTTCATGCTGCACCATGTGTAACACTCTAGACACAGCCTCTCCTTTGATATGCTGAGGGATGGCATTTATATCTTGCCGAGACACACAGAGTTCACACTATGCCCCCTGTGCCAAATAATGCAAAGCAAAAATTCAACACAAGATTAAAGGGAGGGGAGAAATGGAGAGAATTTAACCTCTGCTGAGCACATGGCGTATCCCACACCAGCCGTGGGCCAAGCACAAACTGCAGAGACCCAGCAGCCTCTTGCCACTGGGTTGCTGGCTGGAGAGGCCATGTAGGAGCAGAGAGCAAGGAGAGAAATATAGGTCCCCAGGTCTGGTGTGTCCTAGGACTTCCTGCAGCTCCTCACTGGCTAAGGGGACCTCCATGGTGCCCATGTTGGAATCTGCTTCATGGATGTCAGGCATGTCCCCCTGGGGGCATGGGGGAAGATGGAGCTTAGTCAATGGGGAAATATGTTTGAGGAAGGGGAGCCCAAAATACAAGAGTTTGCAGGAATACTCTTGGCTGCAGCTTTAAATGTCTCACCGAAAGGGCAGTTAACAGTTTACAACACTGACAACTCTCATATCCACAAAGGATTTGGTGATTTTAGAGAATCTCACCCTAAAACTGCTTCTCAAACCAGGACCTTTTTGACCAGATGTAGGCCAGAGGTCCAAGCTTTCCCCGGAGTACAGCACTCTCATCCCAGGCTAACCCTGACTCCTTTACAGCCCTGGAGATCCTATAGTGGATAAATCCCAGAGCAACCCATTCTGATCTCACAGCTGACCCAGCTTTGAGCAAGAAGTTGGACTAGAGACCTTCTAAGGTCCCTTCCAATCCTTCTGTAGCCCTGGGAAATGTCAGCATTTTGGCTTTTTTTTTTTTTTTAATTCCAGCTCTTTCTCCTCTTCTTCCCCAAGCCTTAACCTTTCTGCCCAGCAGATGCTCCAGATCCTGAACAATCCCGAAGTGCCAATATACTCACCATCCACAGCCATGTCCTCCAGTGCCTCCTGGTGATTCTGGTCCGGTAAGTGGATTTCCACTGGGGGTAGGTGAGACTTCACCTCTCCAACATTGATCTGCTTCCCTAGAATCAATGGGGAGAGGTGTTTAATTTAAGAAAATTTCCTAGAGGCCTGGAAAACACAGTTCTGGGTTATGAATGGGACAGAATGCACCTTAAATAATCTTCTAGCTGCATCAGGAAGCACTTTGCTCATTCTTGCATTTATTAATACATCAGTTTACAAAAGGCATAGATGTATTAATGGGCTCCAAGAAGAGGGAGCTTCAGTGCTTTCAGAAGTAAAAGTAGCATTAACAAGAACCCTGGCCCGAAGTGTTGCTGCAGGAGCTGTGCCTGTGGGATAGGTTGCAGGGTGTCCTTACTCTCTGGAAAACTCCATGGGGGAAATTTCCCTGGGCATCCCTGTCAGCAGCAGGAGATGATCAGAAAGCAGCACAGAAGATGGAAAGCATCTGACTGAGGATGTACAGACATCACCATCTAGTGATCCATAACACCAACAGCCTCAACACAGCCCAAAATTTGCAGGTTCAGCAAGGCTGGAGTTATTACCGCTTGCAAATGGCTTCTCCCAGGGTGCTGAGAGTGACTGCCACCTCCACCACCTGCCCCAGGAGGTACCTCTGGCTGCTCACACTCCTTTATGCCAGCCAGCGCAGCAACACAGCCCTGATTTTGGGGGAAAAAATCCACTCCAGACTCCCAGCAGCAGGTCCTCATGGTCACAGGCCTGATCCTGCAAGCAGCCATGCCCACCGACATCAATGGGCAGGGAGCTTAGCTAAACCTGGGTCTTGTCTCATCCCACAGCTCAATGGAAAATGGAGGTCTGCCCAAATTATGCACATGGCATTGCTCCGGTTTCTCCAGTGTGATGGAGTGTCCTGGTTTTGGCTGGGATATAATTAATTTTCTTCATAGTATGGGGCTATGTTTTGGATTTGTGCTGAAACAGTGTTGATAATGCAGAGATGTTTTAGTTGTTGCTAAGTAGTGCTTACACTAGTCAAGGACTTTTTCAGCTTCCCATGCTGTGCCGGGTGTACAGGAAGCTGGGAGGGGACACAGCCGGGGCAGTGACCCAAACTGACCCAAGGGATATTCCATACCATATGATGTCATGCTCAGCATATAGAGCTGGGGGAAGAAGAAGGAAGGGGGGGGACATTGGGAGTGATGGCGTTTGTCTTCCCAAGTCACCACTACATGTGATGGAGCCCTGCTTTCCTGAGATGGCTGAACGCCTGCCTGCTGATGGGAAGGAGTGAATGAATGCCTTGTTTTGCTTTGCTTGCGTGCGCGGCTTTTGCTTTACCTATTAAACTGTCTTTATCTCAACCCATGAGTTTTCCCACTTTTACCCTTCCAATTCTCTCCCCCAACCCAGCGAGGGTAGTGAGTGAGTGGCTGCATGGTGCTTGGTTGCTGACTGGGGTTAAACCATGACATGGAGTCACCGAGGCAGGACAGAGGATTTCAGAGGAGCATGATGGAGCAAACACAGTTAAACTGGATGGGGAGGAGCAGGGGTTACCTTCCAGCTCCTGCACAGGCTCCTCCTGCTCTTCCCCCTTCTTGTGCAGATTCACATGCAGGCTGGACGTGCTCTTCCTACCAAGGGAGCAGATGGACAAGTGTGAGATGTCCCTGCCCAGCACCAGTCCCTCTGCCTTGGGGGCACAGATCACCCTGGGGGTACTCCCAGGGGTGGGACTGGCTCAACCCCAGGTGGTCCCTGTGTTACCTGTCCTGGGGTGTGACAGCCACCTTGGGGGGCTGGGCACCCTGAGCTGCAATGCCTGGGGGCAGCTCTCCATGGCACTGCTGGTCTTCGAGGTGTGGTGGACCAGAGCTACCCCATGGGGACTGAAACCCCTGGAGATACCATGGTGTACCAGGACAGCCCATGGGGACTGAAGCCTATAGAGGACCCCAAGGTGGACAAGGACCACCCCATGAGGACTGAAGCCCCTGGAGATCCCATGGTGGACCAGGACCACCCCATGGGGGCTGAAGCCCCTGGACATCGCATGGTGGACCAGGACCATCCCTTGGGGACTGAAACCCCTGAGATCCCATGGTGGACCAGCACCACCCCATGGGGACCAAAGCCCCTGAGATCCTATGGTGTACCAGGACCATCCCTTGGGGACTGAAACCCGTGGAGATTCGCTTGCTGATCCTGGCTGTCACTCATGTACTTGGTTTTCTTCTTCTTCCTGCCCTGTGGCTGCCATTCCTTTAGTAACACCTCGAAGGAATAGGGGGTCTGGGGCCAGGAGCACCTGTGCCATCAGACACTGTCCAAGCATTGGCTGAGCCCAGGGAGGGGAACAGGATGGACCTGGCAGCCCCCAGCTGGGAGGCTCTGGGATGGTCCAGTCCTCCATCTCTGGAAGGTCTCCCAGCTCCTGCACAGGAGTCTACCCCATGCTGGGCCACACCACGGTGCTCAGCAGCGAGCAAATCCATCTCCAGGCCAAATCCTTGCCTGAACTTCCCAGCAGAAGATATGGATGTGCAGCCCCTGGTACGACCCAGCTACATCCCCAGGTGGCTAAGGGTTGTGTGCGTGGGTGATGGGTACATAGGTTTTTTGGGATGCAGGCATGCTTCCAAAAGCACTTATGTGAATGCATGCAGGGGCCATGAGTACCATGCACCATGAGGAAGCCCCCCCTGCAGTGTTGGCACGATCCTCCATCACCCTCCCCTTCCCGTCCTGCAGCTTTTTTGCCTTGAGGACAAGTGGGGAACACAAGGACACTGAAACCTGGGAAAATGTGGGCCTCCCCATCCAAAGAGGCAACCCCTTGCTTAGTTGGTGGTCCTGCTGGATGTGGATTTCTTGCTGGATGTGGAGGTCCTGCTGGATGAGCATACCCTCCTGGGGGCTCCGGAGCAGGCAGATGTGTCCTGATTCTCTGCTGAGCCACATTGCGGTGGCTGCTGCTGAGCCTCAGTGGCTGCAGGGCCATGGGTTTTCAGTGGCTTGCAAGGCTCCATCCCCTCCTCATCCGGGCCCTGCTGCAAACAGGGGCTCCCGCGGAGCCCTGCTGACACCCAGGGGTCTCACATCCAGTGGGGCCACATCCGAGGGCACAGCTGGGAAGGATGTGACCCAGGGCTCTGTGTCTGCGGTGGGGCAGGAGGTGACTTCAGTGCCAAGGGCTGCCTAGCAAGAGGGTGCTGCAGAGCAGGGCCCCCCCACAGCACCCCACATCCTCCTGCCCCGCTCCAGGGACCCTGCAGTTGATTCACCCTCTGGGCAACTGCCCTCATGGCCTTGGGTGTACCCAGGTGGCGCAGGGCAGTCCTCAAGCTTGCTGCCTGCTGTCACCTCTCTGTCCCTGTTCTGCCTGGTGTCACAGAGTGCCTGGTGGCACTGGTGGCATTCCTGGGCTCAGCTCCCTGTTGCCAGCAAGCACTGAGCTGGGATAGGGTCCAACAGGGTCCAACAGGGTCTCCAGGGCACAGGGCGGCACAGGGATGGGGACAACACCCAGGGCCTGAGCACAACTGTGCCTCAGCTGCTGCTTGCTGGGCCCCACACCATGCCTGTAGCACCCAGCAGGATCAGCTCCTGTGCAGGCTGGATGCATCCCATGGGAAGGGCCCTTGCTGGCAGGGAGAGCGGGGCAGGTTCCCAGGCTGGATGACCTGGCAGGGGGTGGCTGCCCTGAACTGGCTGGCACCGCACCCCTATGGCACCACGAGTTCTGCAGTATCTCTGAGCAGGTGCCCAAACCGAGTGCTGCTTTAGGGCAAGCAGAGGGCTCAGCCGAAACCCCTGCACCCCAAACTCCTTCCCCAGCCAGCCTTGGGTGTTGTCATCCTCCTCCTTCATATTGCAGGCAGGCTCTGCCTCAGGCACGTCTCTGCCTTCCCCTCGGCCAACCCTGCAGCTGAAACAAATGCTCCTCCTGCAGCCAAACCCAGCTGAGCCCAACCCAACCCACCCCCAGAGCCCTCATGGGTGCTGTTAACACCCACCCTGAGCCCCTGCGCCGTGCAGCTGGGGGTACTGAGATGCCTGAACACCCTGCACAGGCACCCCGTGACCCAGGGAGGGCAAGCGGGGAGCCGGAGAGTCGGGCAAACAGTTTTTACGGCACCTTGTATGGTCCCAAAATGCTGCTTTGAAGGGTGGCCGCTGGGTGTCCCCACAGCCCTGCGTGACATGCCGCCAAGCGGGTACACACGCTGGGTGCCGGGGGCAGAGGCAGGACACTGCTCCCAGGTTTAGCACCCTCACCCCCAGCCCAGGTGCCAGCTGTCTCTGGGATGGTCCTGCAGCGGTCCCAGCCCAGCTCCCCTCCTCTGGGGGCTTCTCCAGCACACTGAAGGGCTCACAGGGACCTGTGGAGCAGGGTGGGGGGCTGGTGGCATTCACCCCACTTGCAATGAAGTGAGGTGGCTGCCAGGAGTACCACAGTCTGCAGGAGGCTCTGGCCTGCCCTGTGCCCCCAAATGTATTACCCACCCCGAGGAGGGCACCAGTAACACAGCAGAGACCCCACCACGGCGGAGGGGGGGNGTGCCCACACCTCTGCTTGCACTGGCTCTCCCATCCCAGCTCCCTGAGTCATGCTGGGGGCAGCCTACAAGGCAGGAGGCCTGGGCATAGATGGCTGGTATGGACACAGACACCATTAGTAGTTTGAGGTTTTAAAAATTTTATTTATTTTTATTTCTGTGGTGTGAATCACTGCTGCTCTGGTGCTGTGCATCCACCCCCCCGGCTCCAGGGCTCAGTCCCAGCTCCCACCCCAGCATCAGCGACTGTTGTCTGCAGCCAGGCCCTGCTCCCACACTGCTGGGGACAGGCCAGCCAGGGAACAGGGGGGCACACAACCACCATCAGCTCAGCCAATATGCTACTGAAGCCCGGGGGGCGGGGGAAGGGGGGGGCAGCTCCACACAGAGCACAAGGTTGCTGTTTGTTTTTGGTTCAGTCGGGGTGAACAGAGGCACTAGGCCCTGGCTGGGAACAGCACTGTTACAGCCCAACTCTGCCACCAGGACATTTTTTGTTTTCTCACAGGGGACAAACCACAGGCTATAGACAGCCCCAGGCACCAGGATGTGGCCTGAACCATGCCTGCTCTTCTGGAACCCCAAACTGCACAGAAAACAAAGTGTGGTGCAGTTACACAGCCCAAAAAGCACAGGAAAGGGAGAGAGGTGACCAACTCAAGGGATAATAGGCATCACAACACTCCCCAGGCTGCTGCCTGCACATCCATGTGCTTTGGGGCATGGAGACAGTGGAGGGGGACATAGGAAGCAGCTGAGCGAGGCTGCAGCTGGGACCAGCACAGCTGATGCTACATAGAGTTGGTCGGTGGTGCAGAGTGCACATGGAAGAAATGAGGAAGGGCACTGTGATACCGAGGCACTGCTTTTCACTGTCCCAGGCCCCAGCAGTGCAGAAACATGTGGCTGCAAGAAGCAGGGAGCTGCCGTGTTGCTCAAGTGGTGTCCTCAACCCACAAAGCCATTGCTCCCGCCTGCTGGCAATCTTCCCCAAGGAGACCGCCAGTTCCCCCAGGGGAACTGCATCCATCCAGTGCACAAGGGGGCTCTCCGAGCAGGCAGAGCTTCACCAGTACGGGCTGTGGAGGAGAGCACATCTCAACCTTTAGTTTGAGCAGCTGCTCCTGAAATCCTCTTGGCCTGATGAGCACCTAATAGTTCACAGACTTGCTAGGCAGAGAAAGTCCCATTTCTCTGTGTTCAGTGTATGGAGGGGCCGCCAGCTCCTGCAAGGCAACCCGCCAAAGTAAGGACAAGAGGTTTGCTGTGGAAAGCACATCCCTGCCGTGACAGTGGGGTGATGGGCAACAGGGCCTCGGAGGCAGTCGAAGGATTGTTAAATTACACACAGATACACACATGCTGTTCTGTAAACTGGACTTAAGATCCTATGGATCCTCAGCTGATCCCATGGCCAGCACTAGATGTGGCATCCTTATATGTTCCCACGGTATGTGATGTTGGTGAAGGTAGATGTAGCCTCTTTGTATAAAGGGTTGTGGCCCTGGAAGAAGGAGGAAAAAGAGCATCATCACTTTGTACTTGGCATGAGCATTTGCTCTGGTTTACAGCTGGGGAGACAGAGACACCATTTCAGCGTTGAGTGGTGGATCTATGTCTCCGCTCAAGGCTTTGGCTGCACAGTTTAACAGCTCCCTGTGAGTTTTCATGGAGGAGAGTAGGGAAAAGCTACTGTGGAGGAGAGGAAAGGCAGCAGGAGCTCAGGAGCAGAGAGGCCTCCTAAAAGAGCCACCCCATCCTCTCCCTCTGGGGAGGTGGAAGAGAGGTGGGGGACAGGCACCGGTGCCATCCCAGACCCCTCCCTTGTGCTCCAGGTGCCTCAGCTTTTCCAGAATCCCGTGGCAGGAGGGACCTTCCGCCTTGCTCACGGGATGGAAACACTGGTGTGGGCAGTGAGTAAGAGGGTCATGCTGGTGACAAGTCCTTGGGATATGCTGGAGGTGGGAAAATCATCTGGGACATCTGCTGTTGCCTGTGCACAGCCCCTGGTACTGCAGAGGGCTCGGGGAAGGGCTGTCCAGGCTGGCAGTGCCACCCCACGTCCTGCCTGTGACACTGTGCCATGCTTCAGAGGGGACTGGGGCAAGCTGGTCCCCAAGGACCATGCCCTGGGACCACAGTCAGCAACTGGACTCGTGCTGGGAGCACTGCGATCTGGATCCAGTCAACCCAGGGGCTGTGGGATTCAGGGACTCCTGCCCTGCACTAGCAGGACTCCACACCTGACCCGCCAGCCCTCACCATGTCCCACTTGGCCCTGGCCTTCTCCTCCTCGAATCGGGCAAACTCCCGGCGGTCATGAATGGTGATGAGGAGCTTCCAGATGAGCAGGGCAGCGAGGCCGATGAGCAGGATGGCACCCATCACAGAGAGCAGGACCACCAGGATGTCTGGCCCTTTTGGGCAGTCTGGCAGAGGGAAGAGGGCAGAGTTAGGGGGGCTCGGCACCCCTGGGGCAATTAAAAGGAGCCCTGGGGCTGCCTGGCCATGGGTACATGGAGCTTTTCTGGTCTCAGGAGGGCATCATCCTCCCCTGTTAGGGAGCAGAAGCCTTCACCCTTGAGCATGGCAGGCTCTAAAAAAAGAAGGATCCCATCCATGGGGTGCACATGCAGAGATCCCCAAGCTCCTCTCTATAGGGTGGGGATCTGCACACAAGTCTGGAGCAGTCCACGTCAGGGGTGTCACAGGTCCCACCCATGGTGGGGTATGACACCAGAGACAAGTCCTTGGACTGATGGAAGTTCATCCCCAAACCACCGGCCCGCCTGACACCCCAACCACCCCCACCCTCTGGCTGCACATCAACGCTGCACTGGCAAACGGGGACGGCCAGTTCCAGTGTGAACCCCGGCAGCCACGCTGCTCCCTGCATGCTTCCCCGGGGCTGTGTAGCCACCCCAGCCCTCGCCTGCCTCTCCCCTCCAGGTGCAGGGGCCAGGGGGGGTTGGCTGCAGCCCTGCCTATGGCATGCAGCTGTAATGAGAGCTGGCAGCTGCTTTCATGACCCTGCTTTTGAATGATCTGCAGCCATGCAGCCCCTGGCTCAGCTGGGAATCAGACCCCAAGATCTCTGCGGACCCTGGGGCTGCTCTGCATGGCAGGGTGCTGCCATATCCCAACCCTGGGCCACAGCCACAGCATTGCTCCTGCTTGGCTAATTGGAGCCAGCTCTTATCTGCTTCTCAAGAAAAATCACACTCAAGAAAAATCACACCCATGGAGTCAGAAACAGGATCAGGGCAGTGGGAAAGTTGAGCCCCCATCCTTGGCCTCAATGAGGGGGTGAAATAACAGAGCAACACAGTGGGGAAGTGTGAGACAGAGGCAGGAAATCATGGCCCCTGTGGCACAGAGCAGGGAACAAAGTGGCTCTTTAACCCCTCTCAGCCCCAACTGCAGAGCCTGGCTGGGGTGTGAGGTACGCAGGGGGCTGGAAATCCACCCATTTAGCACAGAAACCCAGCACAGCATGCTGTGCACCCCCACAGCTTGACTGCAGCAGCTGGGTCTTACCTGGCTCCTCGATAACATAGAGTATGGACTTGCCACTGGAGTCCTCGTAGTACTGGAACCGCACCACACAGTCATCCTCATCCTTGTAGGTGCAGTTCACAGCATCCTTGCCCCTGTCACCTGCCAGAGTGAGAGTCTCAGAGCCCCCAGTGCTGGGGGATGCACAGGCAGAGAGAAAGCACCCAGCATACATGGTGCCCCTCATTTGCATGCTTTAGGACAGGAGTTTGGGTCCCCTCTCTTACTCAGTTCCTGCACTGTCTCGATCTCGTCACGGCACATACGGCTACAGGACTGCTGCTCCAGCAGCACTCCCCGCTCAAACTTCTTGCACTCTACGCAATCCCTGAGGAAGAAGAGGGAGGTACTGTGAGATCATCCATGCTCTCCCCAGAAAAACCATCACACTTTTCGGTCTCGGGCTGTGGAAATTGCTGCAATCCCAACCCAACTGGTCTGCAGCCAGTGAGAGCTCTTGCCAGCTCCCTGATAGTGTACGGCCCATCCCACCTCTCTGCCCTCTCTCACTTTTTAATAGTGCAGGCGTCTGGACACGTGGGACACTTCTCACAGGTGTCGCCATAGGAGCCGGGCTGGGTGCAGTCACACTTGCCGCAGACACAGGAGCCATGGCCGCTGCACACCAGCCCGTTGCTGGACATGCATGTGTCGGTGCGGGTGGTGCAGTTGCAGTAGTCACCGGTCCAGTCTGAGTCGCACAGACAGTCCCCACAGCTGCACTGCCCGTGGCCTGGGGACAACCCAGAGAGCATCAGGACCCTCAATTGTCCCCATAGATCTTGTTAGCAATCACCCATATGGGATGCCCATGTACCCAGAGCAGCAGCTCCACCTCTGTGGGCATACCAAGGCAGACCAGCCACCCAGGACAACCCATCCTTGGGGTGGAACACACAGCAGCTCACATCAGACCTCAACCTTTGTCATGTTCCCAGTACTCCTCTTATTCCACCCAAACAAGGAAACACCACCATACTTCAGGATGAGCTGCCCCAGCTCTGGCAGGTTGGCAGAAGCAGCTGGAGATGCTCAGATCCGTCTCTGAGCTAGTCAAGCTTTGGCTTTTAATTTCAGATTGAGTCAGGACATCTGGTCAAACCCCCCAAATCCCACTTGTTTCCTAGCCCCAGTCAAGGGAAACCGACTGCTAGGAAAAGCCCAACAAGCTCCACATGCTCACCAAGACTGGTTTAATCAGACAGACAGACATGCTCAAATCCTGCCAAAGCCTGGAGCTATTTGGATTGTGGTCTGATTTCAGCTCAGACACAAGTCATGGTGAGTGGTGGAAATGCTGCGGAGCTGGCATGCGCCGAACCCATCCCAAGCCCTGAGTGTACTGGGGCACATCAGGAATGTTGCTCCCAGTGGGGGATTGGCTGGGCACTGTCCCCATCATGGCCTCAAGGTCACCAGCATGAGAAATAAATGTGTAACCCTAATAATGATGAACTAGGACTGAGTCATGGGACAATAGTGCTGCGCTGGGTGACAAGGCGTGGAAACAGACAGGAGGGCTGGAGAGAAGTGGCTCAATGGGCCAGGATCAATGCCAACAGGATCAGACTGGTTAATTAACAGCTCACCCAGGCTGGGGGCAGTGCTTCATCATTGCCCTTCACCTGCCAGATCGGGCAGCTGTTGCGCAAACAGGTAGTGGGAGCAGCAACAGGCGCCGGGTTCCCTGAGGGCACTGACTGTTTAGGGTGGGGAAAAAACCCAGCGTTTCTACCTCTGTTATCAGCAGGCTCTTAAGATAGAAGATCACTCCCAGCAGCACAGAGGCAGCGGTGAGCCATGAAGTTGGGCTGGGGGGCAGGTGAGCTCCAAAAAACTCAATTTGGGAACAGTGGGGAACAGGAACAGTCAACATGGATTCACCAAGGGGAGATCATGCCTGACCAACCTGATAGCCTTCTATGATGGCACAACTGGCTGGGTCGATGAAGGGAGAGCAGTGGATGTTGTTTACCTTGACTTCAGCAAGGCATTCGACACCGTCTCCCATAACATCCTCACAGCCAAGCTAAGGAAGTGTGGATTGGATGAGTGGACAGTGAGGTGGATGGAGAACTGGCTCAACAACAGGACCCAGAGAGTTGTCATCAATGGGGCAGAGTCTGGCTGGAGGCCAGTGACTAGTGGAGTCCCCCAAGGGTCTGTGCTGGGCCCAGTCCTGTTCAATACATTCATCAACAACCTGGATGAAGGGATGGAGTGTAGCCTCAGCAAGTTCGCCGATGACACCAAGCTGGAGGAGTGGCTGATATGCCAGAAGGGTGTGCTGCCATCCAGCGAGCCCTGGACAGGCTGGAGAGCTGGGCCGAGGGGAACCTCATGGGATTCAACAGGAGCAAGGGCAAGGTGCTGCCCCTGGGGAGGAACAGCCCCAGGCACCAGCACAGGCTGGGGCTGCCCTGCTGGGAAGCGGCTCTGCTGAGAAGGCCCTGGCAGTGCTGGTGGGCAGCCAGTGCCCCTGAGCCAGCGCTGGGCCCTCGGGGCCAAGAAGGGCAGCGGTGTCCTGGGCTGCATGAACAGGAGTGTGGGCAGCAGGGCGAGGGAGGCCATCCTGCCCCTCTGCTCTGCCCTGGGGAGGCCGCAGCTGGGGTGCTGTGTCCAGTGCTGGGCCCCCAGTTCCAGAAGGACAGGGAGCTGCTGGAGCAAGTCCAGAGGAGAGCCACAAGGATGCTCAGGGGACTGGAGCATCTCCCTGATAAGGAAAGGCTGAGAGACCTGGGCTTGTTCAGCCTGGAGAAGAGAAGGCTGAGGAGGATCTCATCAGTGCTTATCAGTATCTGAAGGGCGGGTGTCAGGAGGATGGGACTGGGCTCTTCTCAGTGGTGCCCAACGACAGGACAAGGGGCAACGGGCACAAGCTGGAACACGGGAAGTTCCACTGAAATATGAGGAAAAACCCTGTTGCTGTGAGGGTGCCAGAGCAGTGGCCCAGGCTGCCCAGAGAGGCTGTGGAGTCTCCTTCCCTGGAGACATTCACACCCCGCCTGGACGCGGTCCTGTGCCCCCTGCTCTAGGTGTGCGTGCTCATGCAGGGGGCTGGACGAGGGCATCTCCAGAGGTCCCTTCCAACCCCTGCCGTTCTGGGATTCTGTGAACTGGGTTTCATCTGGCCAGCAGGTTTCATCTCACCCAGGCTGGGCTCCAGCAAAGTGGGATCAGCTTTGGCCACCAGTGTTTTCCTGGGGATTTTTGAGCTTGCAGCAGGAAAGTGGTGGCTTTTTTAGCACTGTGTTAAGAGCCACCTCACCTGGGGTCACAGAGGGAGGATGGGGATAGGAAAGGGGGTGGGTACTGCTCTCTCATTCCTCCCTTGAATCACTTTTGGGGTGCTCTGCTTCTGGAGGGGACATGCCACAGCTTCATACCCCAGTCCTGGGTGCTGCCACCCCTCTCACATCCCCTGAAAAACCAGGAGATGGGGCAGAGTGCTGGGGTTCGCTCAGACCTCCAGTGCTTACTGGAAGTGTGGGTGTGAGAAGCCCTGGATGGGGGATCCCAATAGGGAAGAGGCCCTGGCACATCAGGACATGTGAAACGACTTGTGGGGCTTGGGACGGGTGTTTTAGAGTGAGGGGCTCCTTCTCCAGTCCCTGGCATGTGAGGTATACCCAAGGACCTGGTCCTCTCTCCCCAGTACTAAGAGCAGCAGCAGCTGGGGCTGGAGCAGGCAAGTCTGGTAGCACATGAAATAGATGAATATTTAGGATGGGTGATGCTGTAAGGCCAGCAGGGGCAGAGGATTTGCTTCCTCAATGCTTTTGCCAATGGGGATTCTTCAAGAACTGGTTAGAAGATAAACATTGCCTCTCCCCACCCCTTTCCCTCCACCCTGGTGTTCCCTCCTGCAGAGCAATACCTCTGATATGTCAGGGGCTGCGATTCAAGCAGGATCTGGCCAGTCCCTGTGCTGCACACCCCAGAGCTACTTCCCTGGGTGCCCACCAGCCACCCCAATGAGAATCCTGAGTCGAAGCAGGGACTGGGGTCTGCTTTTAACCCTCAGAGGGCAGGCACCCTGAGCTGCTTCCCTCCAAGCCCAGCACTCACCTGAGCACATCTGGCCCTTGAAGCGGACACAGGAGAAGTCATCACATTCACAGTACTTTCCCGTCACCTTCCCGAAGTCACTGCTGTGGCACACGCACTGCCCACAGATGCACTCGCCACGCTGGCTGCAGAGGGGCTGGCCTGGCTGGGGGCTGCAGTTGTCCTGCTGCGAGGGGTTGTACTCCTCTTCCGAGCATTCGCACTGTGAGCCCAGGCGCCCGGGGTTGCAGCGGCACACACCACACTCCAGCGTGCCATTGCCTTGGCTGCAGGATGAGCTGTTGGCCTCGGCTTCGCTCTCGCAGGAGCAGTCGCAGTCGAAGTTCACCACCACCATCAGGCTGTCCTTGAAACCCACAGGTTTGATGGTGAAGGATTTCTGCCGCTCCTGTGGGCAGCCCCGTACCTTGGCCTCGATGCTGAAGCTCACCTGGAGGGCGGAGGGACATGTCTGGGTGTCACTACCCTGGCACCCTGGTATCGGGGTACCCGCTCCAGGCTAGGTTCAGCTCCTCATGCCCAAGCTTAAGAAGCCCAGAAATGGGACCCATCAGGTCTCTCTGGGATTTTCAAAGGTGTCCCAGCATGTTTTGGGTCAGGGCATCTGCCTGCCACAGTAACCAGGCTAGATGAGTCCAAAAACCCATGCACTGTGGCCAGCAGCCTGGGCTGAGCCAGAGGACCACAGAGTCTGCATCCAGCAGACTCAGAAAAACATTTTCCTCCTTGCACCCATCCAGATGAACCCCTCTCTCCACTGCAAAGAGCTTACAGGGCGCCCTGCAAGGGTCTGCGTCACCCAGGATGTGGTGGGGCAAGCAGACGGTGCTGGTGGAGAGCATCAGACAAGCTAGCAGTGTTGCTGCATAGAGGGGGAGAAAAACCAGGCCCATGAACAGGATCCTCACCGTGTCCCCAATCTTGAGCCCCACACAAGACTTGAGCCCGGGGATGACCTCATCGTTGAGGCAGGTGGCATTGAAGGCCAGAGACAGCTCTTCAGGGAGGTCACGTACCTCCAGCTCCACCTTGGAGCGGATTTTCTGGGGAGAAGAGAGGAGCGATGAAGAAGACACCACAGGCTGGGCTGGGCTCAGTCCCAGGGAGGGGACCCCCGAGCACCCCAGCGATGCTCCCATGTGCATGGGAAAGGAACCAAGTGCCCGAATCTTTCTCGGGCTTCCACTATGTTGTTCCCCACAGGGAAACGCCTTTGAGGATGGGAAGGGTCTGGCAGCGAACACAGTGATCTCCTTTCCCCGGGAGATGCGTGGGTGGAGGCAGATGCTCACAGCTGGTCCAGGGAGGATGCTTGGAGCTGGGGGAGCTGCCAAATCTGTGTGAGCTGCTTGCAGTGTGAAACAATGGCTGTTTTGGGAGGGAGAGAGCTGTGTGGGGCCATCGCACTGCACACTTACCCCGTAGGAGTCCACTATGAGCTGCAGGACGTTGCTGGAGTCTCTGGACAAGGTGCCCACCGTTGTGCCTGGGATTAACTCACTGTAGTTCTGGAGAAATATCATAAGCATGGTCTGCTTGCAACAGGTAAAGGTGCCATGGCTGGGCCAAACCATGTATAGGCACACGGGAGCTTCCGAAGGAGCTTTAATAGGACAGGAGGTCACTGGGCTATGTCTGGCCACCCATGGCCAGCTGCAAAGGATGCTCCTCAGGACCCACCAGCCCCCCATGAAGGTGGCTTTGCACAGCAGCTGTTACCTGGTAGAGGCCCACGACTGTATCCGTCACAGCAAAGATCAAGTTAATGTTCTTCTGTGAGAGTTTCTCAGTCATCAGGCCCAGAGAGGGATAGTCCTGGGGAAGGGGAGAAGTTATACCCTGGGAATACGGACCCCCAACCACCCTGGTCCCCATCATGCTCTCCAGCCAGGGCTAGACCACCTTTCCCATCCCATGGGGATCCTCAACAGGCTCCCCAACCCCATGTGTGGGTCAGGGTTTACCAGTGTGGTGGAGGCTGAGTAGAAATTATCCTTGTCAATGTGGCACTGTGCGTCATTGGGCTGCACGATGCCAGCCAGCCTGCCATCCAGCGCGATGTGGGTCTTGGCGTCCGTGGTGAAGACAAGCAGGTGGGAAGCATCATTCCTCCAGCCGATTTTCTCCTGCAGTGAAAGGCAGCTCCCAGTCATGTGGCAGCGTGTGCTGAGGGCAGCCCTACGTGCCAGCACCCTGCTGCTGCCTTCGCTGCCACCCCAGATCATGGCTTGGCTGTAGAGACCAACCTGCCACTGCAGAGGGAACCAAAGGCAATTGCTCTCCCAGGGAAGCGCTGCGGGGGGGNAGGTGGGCATGGGCTGCTTGTACAGGTGAAAGACAGGTTTTCATTTGCTAGTGTGTTAATCAAGGTGGTTAATAACTGAAGGATGTAACCCCTTCCATCTCCAGCAAAATCAAGGTGCAGGCACAGGAGATGTCCCTTCTGGACTGGTTATTGCAGGACTGACATGAGATCATCATCAGTCCCCAAGCAGCTGCTCTGCTCCTCTCTCCTCCCAGGACCACACAAAGGTCCTGCTCTTCCCTTGCCTTGGCTACTGGTCTAGAAATATCCTTGTTGATCATTCACCCTGTCCAGGTCTCAGCCCTGCAGCAGCTCCATAGAACTTACAGCTTTGTCCTGGTGGGGTCAGGTGGTCCCTGCCAACTCACCAGCCTGACAACCCTCTCCTGGCCCTGGCCAGGCCTTCTTGCCCCTTACATCACACACGGTGGCCTGGATGATGGCATCGAAGCCGCCCTCAGGTGCATCTCGGTTCCGTGAGACACTCTGCTTCTGTACCTCCTCATTGAAGCGGGTCACCTCATCCGTGAGCGAGAGGACATGTTTATAGCCAAACATGGGCAGGCAGGTTTCCCCGATCCTGCAGAAGGAAAGCAGTCAGGGCATGAGGGTCTCAGGGCTCTTCCAGCTCCCATCCCACATCCCTTGGTCCTGTCCAAAATGTGCTGGAGGGACCCAACCACCCCAAGAGCCCAAGGACACAGCTGGAGGCTGGTAAAGGACTTTTTTAAAAAAAAAAAATCCACATGTTCTGGTGATGCTGAGCTCAGGTCAGCTCCCAGCCTCTGTCCTGCTAGGATTTTTAGGAGTCACTTCACTTTCTTTGAGCCTCAACAGCTCTCCTGAAAAATTGTGGAATATTATTTGTTTCCTTAAGAGTTTTTCAGTGACAATGATACTTCAAAGTTTAGACCTGCTCCTCCTCCCTGTGCCAGGAAAACATGCAGTACAGCAAGATTTAAACCCTGCCCAAAATCAGGACCCCAACGCCCTGCTGAAATCCATTGCTATGGATTTACAGCCAAGTTTCAGTGATGTCCAATTAACTTCTAGCCCTTACAGGACTCCCTCAGCCTGGGACTTACTCATAGCAAGGGTTTGTGATGGCTTGTGGAGGAGAGATGTACATGTAGGGGGAAATGGGCTTGTCCACAAAGGCCCCAAAGCCAATGCGTAGGTTGCTGGTAAGCTTGCGCATCTCACTGGCCAGCTTGGTGCCCAGGTTCTGGATGTTCCTCAGATCATCCTTCATGGAGTTGGACAGGTCCATCAGGTAGTAAATGTCCACAGGGTAGTCTTCCACTTGACGCACTTGGACGCGAAAGATCTGGGAGTCATCTGTAATGTGACAGGGCAGCAGAGTGAGACATCCTCTCCTGAGAGGAACAAAGGGAGCTTATCACAGGACTAGGGAGAAAAATCAACCTACCGGGTCAGCAAGGACCCAAGGAGTTGGTTTAAAGCTGCTGGGAGGAGAACATCACAGTTAAACAGACACAAAAGGGCAAAGCCCTCAGGGGAGGGTGCTTGCACAGTATGCTGTGCACCTCTTGGAGATAGCAAACACGGCTTATGACTCCTGTTCTCCAGACCTCTCATTACCAGGACATGTGCAGACCTTCCTGCTGACCCCCCAAGCTGTGCTGCATGAACAGCATGACCAACACATGCTGGATGGAGTGAAAAACCCAGCATGTGGGCAGCAGGTCTTAGAGGGTTTACCAGGCGGCTGCATGGCTGCTTTGGACTTCTTTGAGCTCCCAAGGACTTTGAGCATCTCATGGCACCTCCCCCATCCTTGTTCCTTCCCTCTCCTCTTGGTTCCTCTCAGTTTTTAGTGAAACATTTTCAATTGAAACAAAATCCTCTTACACAGAACCTTCTGGGGAACAGGCCAGTTTTGATTACTTTTGCACTTTAAAAAAAAATGCTGAAAACTCTTCTGGTTGACTTTTTCTTTCTGCCTTTTAAAAGAGACAGAGGTTCTTTCTTGCTGTTCTTTGAAATGGCTTCTTTGAAATGCAAGCTGGGGCACAGCTACAGCCTTCTCAGAACACCTCAACTGTTGAGGAAAGAAGCTTTAATTGAGCTTAAATTGTTACTGTTTTCATCTTTCCTTCTAAATCTGCCTGTCACATTCTGACTTTTGGGATGGAGAAAGTTTTAAAATCTACGAGAGCCAAAGAGCTCCATCCCCACTCCAGGTACATTGCTGGAGCACCACCACGTAGCCAGGGGTCCTAACTTTGTGCTCAGAGAGCATCTGTGTCTCCTTATGGAGCTAAAACCATGAGGACTCTGAGCTTGTGGGACATGGGCTGTGACCTGTCCTACTTATATCCTTCAGCATTTGGTCTTGATTCATGAGCCAAGGCAGATGACTCGTTCCAAGTCTTCTTGATTGGGCAGAGATGGCATTAAGCTGGGGTTTTCTTCTGCTGCTTCCAAGGAACAGGGACTTAGGGCACTGCACACTGCCTTTGTTCCTCTCCAGAGCAGCATACCTTCCTGCCTCCTGCCAAATACCATTAGACCTAAATAGAGCAAGGGCCACTTAGCAGCTACATGTCCCCATTGCATGGGGACATTTCAGACTACTGTCATTCAGATGGGCCAGGACTCCTCTTGGCCAGGCTCAGGGATGTGCACAGTGTGACATGTGCTATCAGCCACTGATATCTGGTCCCAAGACTTTAATGAGCACAAGAAACCAAAATTGTTCCTGATGAGACTGGAAAAGTCATCCATGAGTAGATGACCAGGGGTGGGCTGCATGTGGGGCACAACATGGTGATGGCACCACTCGCTCCACATTCCCCAAACCATTTTTGTGACCTTGGGCAAGTGACACTCATTAGTTTTGTCTTCTGCCTGGTATCGCTTGCAACTCCTTGAATGCTGGCAATTGACCAGAACAGTTAATTAGCTCCAGCCTGCCTGGCTGAAAGTTGCCTGGGAAATTAGAGACCTGTTGGCAGTCCAACCCTGACAGCTGCTCTACAGCTCGTTAGGCACAAGCTGACTTCCGCCAAAGCATTCAGAGCACAGTAGCAGTGGCTAAGGTCTAAAGCGCCTGTGCATTGTTGAAGTCACATCCCATCCTGCCCCTTGGGACACCACAGGATTGAACCAAGAGACTGAGCAGCAGAAGTCTGCTTGCAGACAGCCCAGCTGCCCATCAGGGATGTTCCCAGCGGGTTTGGTACCGCCCCCCAGCCTGGCCTTGTCCCTGATGGACACAAGATAACCTTGACCAGTGAGGCAGAGTGATGGCTCATTCATTGCTTGAGCCCTTTTGGTTATTCCCACTGTATCTCCCCATCCCATGGCAGTTTGGGGGCTCTTACCTGGCCGCAGGTTCAGCTGTATTTTCTGGGGGCTCATCTGGGTGGTGGTGGAGCTCCCTGAGCCCTTGTTGCTGAGAGGTCGGTCCTCCAGGATGGTTACAGTGCTGGTAGGGAACTCAATGTAGTCATGCCTGCAGCCATTTTGCAGGAGGTTGGCATGCAGGTCACAGCGAGGGGATGACTGTGCCAAGACCTGCAGGAGAGGGATATGGTCAGGAGCCAGCTCCCCTGGGAAACCCTGTGGTTATGCCAGGAGGAAGAGAGAGGGCCTCCTTTTTCCCTGGAGAGCCCCTGCTTTATCACACCTAATGCAAGACCAGGATAAGAGGCTTTTTGGGGCACACGGTCTCTGCTCAAGGGAGACGGCACACAGAAGAGATCCAGGATCAGCAAGTCCCATTTGGGCTCAGAGCAGGTTTGGGTCTGCTGTGCTCTGCAGGGGAGCTCAGCAGCCCCTGATGAGGAGCAATGGATAATTTACACCTGCCAAACCCCCTCCTGACTCCTAGCAGCTGGAGCATCAGGTGTGGTTTTGGTTTTGGCAAAACTAAAAGGAAAGCCCATCTACATGGGATGGCTAGAAGAGGGAAGGCAAGGTGGGATGCGAACACAGCAGGCTGGGGGTGAGGGGCAGAGTCTGGGACTTCATTATTTTCTAAACTTTGGCAAAAGGCAAGCCACCTCTTCCTCCAATTTTCTTGACATGTGCCCTTAAAAATAAGCAAGGAACAGCCCTGCTGCGGGTGAGCCCATTGCATGAAGCGGTAATCAGTTCCTGTCCGAGAACAGTCGAGGCTTATCTCCAGCTCTCCAGCTTCCTGCGGATGGAGCCATCCAGAGGAAAAGAGGACCAAAAAAGGAGTGAAACAACAAAATAGCAATGGGGCTGCAGGAGAAACCATCAAGTGCCCATCAGGGGGAGGAAGCACAAAGTGTGGAGTCACGGTGAGACTCCAGCCCTGCCCCTCTTTTCCTAGAAAGCTCCTGGATCCTCGCCCTTATCACAGCACATTCAGAAGGGCTCCCATCACTTCAGTTTCTCATGAAGACAAATATGGGAAGAATTTCTTTCCCAATGCAACACTACCAGGATCTGCTGCCACGTGTTCCTGGTCAGGCAGCAGCCACCCTCCCCTCCAAGGGGTTTCTCCATCTCCCTCCTACAGCCCAAATCTTTCTACATTCAGAGTCCCACAAGCAGACTGGCACAGGCTTTCTCTGCAGCAAAGAGGGGTGGCACAAGTCCCAGTGCAGCTGGTTTAGCTCTCTCCCTGCTCCTGGGAAGCTGGACCCCAACACTGATCCTTCCAGCACTGGAGAGGTTCCCCATCCAGGATAGCAGCTCCCCCACATTCAGGCTGGCTGAACCCAGGAATGAATTTGTGCATTTTAAGCAAACAAGTGGAAAAAGCTCAAACGGTGTGAGGAGGCCCTGGCTGATCTACAGCTTTCTGGAAACAGTGGCCAAGCAATAGCCAGAAAATACATCAGCAGACGTGTTCCTTCCCCGCGGCCTCCCGCTGCCACCCTCACTGCCTGGACAGGATGCTGTCAGTGAGGAAGACAAGTCATCCCTCTACATTAGCTCCTTTGCACCTACCCACCCCACAGGGTCACCCCATGGGGCTCCCCGCTCAGGGAAGAGGTGCCTGGTTTATTCCAGATCCCAATCAATCATCATGTACATTCCTGTCCCAGGTGGGGAAATCACTGGAAAGATGTGGGTGAAAAGCAGGCTGGACAAAGAGGTTTTTAACTGTGGTGCTGGGTGATACCTGGAGATCCAGAGGGACTCCCAGGCCCTCAAAGGACATGTAGCACCGTATGGTATTACCAGCATCATTCCTACTGCAAAATTTCCATGGAGAAGCTATTTAATCCCAGGGCTCCATCCTTCCCCTTTCGCTGGAGCCCTAAACATCATGATGGACTCAGGACACACAGGAACCTCCCCAGCAACAAAATTACTGCAGAATGCAAAGGAAAAAGTTACTGTGCCATCACTGGGGCATTTGGCTACAAGGCCCTCACAGCCCCCCACCGTCTCCCTAGACTTGCAAACACAGCAACTTGGACACAGCCCCAGGTAGGGGCGACCCAGAGGCCTTGCTGGTGACAAACTGGCAGCACAGGGACTTCGTCCACTGGGACACACCCTGCAAACCCCAGTTTCCCATCAGTGTGGCCCTGAAAGCATCAGCTCCCCATCACAGGGATGGGAAGGGCAGGGGGGGCAGTGCACGTGTTCCCACCTCCTCTATCACAAGCCATCCCACACCCCTTGGCTGAGATGCTCCCCAGCTCCACCTCCCCTTTGACCACCTCAGTCCTGCTGCAGGGAAGGAGGTTTCAGCTCAGTATCTGCTCAAGCTCCCTCCAGGATAGGAAACCTGATGATTTTATCCCCTAATAGCTGCCTCCAAACCCTGTAAGTGAGGGCAGGGTCAGGCAGGGTGCTGGCAGAGCCAGCTCCATTCCTGAGCTCCCTCACTGCTGGGCAGGGAGGCTGTGGGAAGTCACACATCCCCAGGCTATCTCTGTTTTCATCTCACAGGCAACCTCATACAGCATCAGCTTCACTGCAGGAGAGTTCAGGAGACCCAAAGCACAGATTAAGCTA
Source organism: Anhinga rufa (assembly GCA_013400875.1). Classification (NCBI taxonomy): domain Eukaryota; kingdom Metazoa; phylum Chordata; class Aves; order Suliformes; family Anhingidae; genus Anhinga; species Anhinga rufa. Next base: position 38,911 of record VZTV01051403.1, read on the forward strand.
AAACTTTCCAGCAGCTTCTCTAAATCAAACCCTGGTCTAGCCTTGCCTCCACCTTTCCTCCAAGGGAACCAGAGCAGGTGGCACTTTGGGTGAGTGAGACCCTGGAAGATCTGCCACAATAATCTCCAAAGTGATTTTAGAGCCATGTCTCAGTGTTAAGACTTGGCTGACTTTTTCCAAAAGGAAAACTGAGTGGATAGTCATGTCTATTTGTTGGTAAGAGTGGTCAAGGTCTTTGAAAATTAATAAAACTCAATTCTCCTCTGCATCACTTCCATTGGCAAGCTAAGAAAGTGTGGATTGGATGAGTGGACAGTGAGGTGGATAGAGAACTGGCTCAACAACAGGACCCAGAGAGTTGTCATCAATGGGGCAGAGTCTGGCTGGAGGCCAGTGACTAGTGGAGTCCCCCAGGGGTCTGTGCTGGGTCCAGTCCTGTTCAATACATTCATCAACGACCTGGATGAAGGGATGGAGGGTAGCCTCAGCAAGTTCGCCGATGACACCAAGCTGGGAGGAGTGGCTGATATGCCAGAAGGGTGTGCTGCCATCCAGCGAGCCCTGGACAGGCTGGAGAGCTGGGCCGAGGGGAACCTCATGGGATTCAACAGGAGCAAGGGCAAGGTGCTGCCCCTGGGGAGGAACAACCCCAGGCACCAGTACAGGCTGGGGCTGCCCTGCTGGGAAGCGGCTCTGCTGAGAAGGCCCTGGCAGTGCTGGTGGGCAGCCAGTGCCCCTGAGCCAGCGCTGGGCCCTCGGGGCCAAGAAGGGCAGCGGTGTCCTGG
>VZTV01051403.1:40020-79751 GCA_013400875.1 Anhinga rufa
TTCTGGGATTCTGTGATCAGTGCTTGGTGGGGCCAGTGATCACAAGAAACCACAAAGAAATCCTTCTCCTGTCCAACATCAGGATGGAGCAGGAGTAACTGATAACCCCTGGGTCCTTAGGAAGGTAGCATGGGTGCAAAAGGGCTGCAGTGGGAGCAGAAGGAGCACAAATAAAGGTGCTGTCCCTTAAAAAAAGGGGGGGGGGTAGTATTGGAGACCTCCCCCACCCCAGGGAAATTAAACAAACCCACAGAAAAAACCCTCATTTGCCAAATTAAGAGAATGTGGTCCAGATGTTGGAAGCAGAGTTGCTAAGCAGTTTACACAGCCTGGCTCTCCAGGGGCTGGTTGCTGGCAACAGGACAGCTCCCTTGCTGCTTGTCACGTCTGTCTGTGAGCACAGCGCTGAGCAGCACTGAAATATTTCCTTTTTTGGAAACCTTTGCTGATGTGGAGAACACACCCCAACCCCATCACAGCCCCCGCTGCAGTGTCAAGACACCAGCCCAGCCCAGGAAGGTGCCTGGGAAGGAGTGAGCCCAGCCCAGCCAGCTGCTCCCTCTCCAAAGAGGGGAGCAAGGCCCCTTATCACACCACAAAGGTCAGCCACTCCTTGGGGGAGATAAGACGGGGCACAAGCATCTTTATTTAAACCACACACCAAGATCCTGGCAGCATCTGAAGGGCACAGCAAGCAGAGGCATCCCCTCAGATACACGCTGACCCCAAAGCATCCGGCCATGCAGGCACAGTCCAACAGCATTTTCCAGCTTCGATCACTTTTCCCCAGGTCTTTTCCCAGTCCTGGTGGGCACCACAGGCACAGCCACAGGGATGGAGAAGCAGAAAGCAGCAAAAGCCTTGCCAGAGGGGGAAACGCTCCTGGCTGGGATGCCCTGAAAGTTTCATCACCTCTCCCCATCCTGGCCTCACATCCCTTTGTCTCTGCCCTGAGGCTGGTCTCCCATCTGTTGGGAAACTCCCTCCTCTTACCACCCCATGGACTAACCCCCTGGGCAGCATTTTTGGAGGGGAGCATGGCAGATCTTCCAGACTCCCATCCACCCAGACAGGGTGATTTTAAAGCCACAGCTCAGCTCTCATGTCCTCTTTAGCTCAGTAACCAAAACCAGGCACCTTGTCTTCCTTCTCCATTTCCAATTAAAAAAAAAAAAGTGTCTAAACCCAAATCCTAACTTCTAATCAGTATTTTTTCTTCCTCCCACCAGGCCCCATCCTTTCCCAGCCCTTCCAGCAATTAAACTCCTTTAGCCAGAGCTTTGCAATGGGTTTTCAAGAATCAAGCCAAAAGTAAACTAGTTTTTCAAATATACATTTTTTGAGAGACAAAGTGAGTTGCCAGTGGAAACGTCAGCATTTCCCAGCCAGCTCAATATATACCCAGATAAAGGGCAGATTTTCAGAGCAAGGCAGGAACGGGCAGCCTGAGGCCCATGATGTGCATCTCAAGCTGTGAGCAGAGCCAGATACTGCCAAGGAATGTGTTTAGACATGGTGGGAACAGATGGAGACCAAGCTTGTGGCTATAACACGGGGATCAGCACCCATCCCACAGCCTGAAGGCTCATCCCTTCCTACACATCCCTGTCCTGGTCAGGGACATGCTTTAGCTGTAGCCAGCCTCCCTCCAGCTCTTACCTCTGCAGAGCACCAGGCACAGAGGGGGCTCACAGCCAGGCACTGTTTGCAGGAGTTCACTCCACGGGTAGTGCAGATGTTACCCCCTGAAACAGCAAAGCAGAGAGCAGTTATAGCCCACAGAGCCCAAAATCCACAGGTGCACCAAAGTCTCAGTGCTCAGCCATACACCTCATGAGCGGGCACAGCCCCCATCCCACCAGGGCTCTGGGCTAATCCCCTTTCCAGCCCCAAATCCCAGGTGCTTTTTCCTTGCCCCTTTTATAACCACCTCACCAGCCCAATACCAGCTGGGCTTCATCCTGCCCAGGGCTGAGCATCATTTCCCACCTGCCAGCCCCTTAAAGGGTGCCCCCATTGCTGCAATGTCACACATGTTGGAGTGAAGCCCCAGCCACTGGCAGTGGGGGGACATCTCCCCCTGTGCCCCCCTGCAGACACTTTGGGGCAGCAGGGAGGGGGAAGGGGTGAGCTCCCAGGGGTGCAGCACAGTACCTGCAGCCCTGCCAGCAGCCAGGAAGCTGCCGCTTCGTCCCACTGCCCCCAACCCAGGGTGGTCAGTGCCTTCTTGTGCAGATGCTAAACTTAGCAGCTGGTCTTGGCTGGGGTTCAAACCCAGGGAAAGGAAAGGAAGGCATGAGTCCAGAAACGTGCTAGCGGCAGTTTGCGCCAATGCCCCGGGCAAAGGTTGGGCTCTGTTGCTGGAAGTGGCAGTGGAGACTTCGGGAGATGCATGCTCGCACCAGTTGTGAAGGTCAGAGGCCAACAGGTCCATGTATGGGATTAAAGGGCCCCAAAATGCCTGCAGGTGCCCCAGGGCAGTGCCAGTGCCTGCCAGGGCAGGAGGAGCTCCTCCTGCAGAGGCAGGACCACCATGCGGCTCTGTTGTTCCCACTGCCAACAGCTGATATGGAGAGCGGCTGGGGGCATGGCTGCAGTGGCATCACCCTTGGCTCTTCCTCCCTCCTGGGGCACAAGCATCTCAGCAGAGTTTTAGGATTCCCTGGGCAGAGCAGACCGCAGACATGTGTCTGCTTGGTTGGGGGAACACTGCAGCCTGGGGAGCCCAGGGGATGCCAACATGGAGCAGTGGGTACTGGGGTTTTCCCCTTTGCCCTGTGTGTCCTCCGTGCCTGCCCAGGGGTCTCCCCAGCAGCCACAGGCAGAAAAAGCAGCATTTTCCATAGCCACAGGAAATGCAACACAAAGCAGAAAAGGCAAATGGTGAAATGATGTCATCAGGTCTTTGAGTAGAACCACGGTGGTGGCACTGTGTGCTTGTGTCTGCTGGCATGCAGTCTGGGAGCACAAGTGGGCGTGTGTGTGTGCACAGTGGCCACGTGTGCAGCGTGTTGTGGATGTGTGCGCCTGTAAGAGGGTGGTGTCACAGGCTGAGCTGGACACGCTGTGGCTGTCCCAAAGGCCAGTGGCTGCTTGGGGACGTGCTACATCGGATCTCTGCCACCCACACCCCCTGCTCGTCCCACACAGGGGGCCTAATGTAAAGGCTAAACCCCAACTGCCTGGCTCAGCACCAGTTCTGGGGTTGCATCTGCTCCCAGAACTCTCGACATACACCAAAACACCTGGCTCCAGTGTATGAGGATGGGAAAGACTTTAAATTTAGCATTACCCAAAAGAGTGACAGGTTGATCTCCAGTGCTTTCTGCACCAAGGCTATTTAGCAATGTGTTAACAGCAGTATTGCCTCCTGGTGTGGATGGGTCTGGAGCGCCAGGGCTGAGCGGAGAGAAGGCAAAAGGCTCTCAGAAAGCAGCAGCGGCACCAACAGTGCTGGCTCCCGCTTCTCATACCTGCTCCTGCTGTGTCCATGTGAAATCCCTCCTGCCTTGCCAAGCGCTGGCGGCTTCAGCTCAGTGCGGGGCACGTGCCTTGGATTTGCACTGTGCTGTGCAGCTGGGAGCCAGTTCCAGTGAGGCTGGCAGTGGCTCAGCCCTCCAGGGACGGCAGGGGAGGCATTACCTTGGCAGCCCTTGGGGACAAGGATGGCCCTGGCAGCTGGAGGTGCTTGGATTAAACTCTCAGAGCTGCTAACCCTGGGGCCACATGCCCAAACACCAGAACAGCTTCTGAAACTGCAGGTCCTTGGGGAGCCCATGGTTTGATTCCTGGAGCAGCGCCACGGCACCTTGGTCAGAGTCAGGGGTAGAGGTACCAGGCCCCGTGCCAGGAGTTTCATTGCTTTCTGCTCTCACATCCCTCTCCGTAGCCACCACCTCCAGCTGCTGGCTCATGGCCGCGGTGGCTGCAGTGCTGGCTGTGGCTGGGTTATAGCACCCAGTACCCCCAGCAATGCTCCTGGCCCAGACTCCTATTTAATGCCAGTCTGAGGTTTGTTCCCTCAGGGTGGGTTTTAGCTTGCCGTAGGATGGTTTAGTCACCTGGCTCTGCCCCAGCACCCAGCTTGCTGGGGAATTGCAGAGCTGATGAGGGCCCCTGCCACCCATGGGTGCTCCAGCCGTGCTCCTAGCCAGAGGACGGGACCCAGCGCTCACACCAGCATCCGGCATGGGACATGCAGTGGTCCAAATCCTATCTCAAACAGGTTTCCACTGTGACTTGAGCCAAGTCCACAAGTGCCTCAGTTTCCCCTACGCAGTGTTAATCCTGGTCCCAGCGAGACCCGGCTGCACTGAAACATGATGTGGAAGATTTCCAAGCTTCTGTCTGCTGGCTGAGTCCCTGGCTGCTTCCACTTTACCCCCTCATGCTGCGAAACCTGAGCTCTGGGGCTAATGAGCCCCAGGACTGTCTCTTTGGGCTGGAGAGTTCATCTGCTCCCCAGCATTTGGCACAAATTACCTCCTGCCTGTGCAGTGTCTGGGCCCTGGTTGTTTCCTCTCCTCCCCTCCTGCCACCATCCCACAGCCCAGGGGCCCTTGTTGTAGTGTTCCCCCTCCATGTGGGCGATATAAACCCAATTTTCGGGTTGATTTTGGGACAAAGACCACAAGCTGGGCTGTCTTGCCCGGGCAGAGCAGCGGCCCCAAGGCTGGGGAGAAGCACATGGAGTTAGATGAGGCTGCAGCACGGAGGATCCCCGCAGGTAGGATGCTGCCATGCCTGAGGCTGCCCTGGGGTCTGCCGACACATCATGCCACCATGTCATTGCTGGCAGTGGTGGCTTTGCCTGGGGAGTCCCTGCAGGTTGGTACCTGCCCCCTTGGGCTGCTTGAAGCCCCAGCCTGGGGGTGTCTGCCCCAGACTCATGCAGCCCTGTGGTCCCTGTTGTCTCCATTACTCCATGACGCAGACATGTGCCTGGGGATGGAGGACCCTTCCCCAGCCTCCAGCACTGTATGGAGACATTCTTGGCTACACTTAACCCATGTCTGGATGGAGCAGGGCCACCACTTCCCTCTGAGAAGGGGCAGAAATCCCCCAGGCACCAGCAGCGATTAACACAGGGCAGGTATCACCATCCAAACATGTGTCTTTTCCTGCTGAAGGCAGGCAGCCTCACCCCCCCTCACTGCTGGGAAATGTCTGTATTCGGGCATTTCCAGCACTGCTTGTGTGGCCAAACACAGGGTGCAGTGTTGGGAGGGCTTTGCAGGAGGGAGGTGGGGGAGGGGGGACCATGGGGTGATGTAGGAGCAAAAGCACAGGTGGAGGAGAGTGGAGGATGCTGCAGTTTGAGCCCACTCAGGTTGTGGCCCTGTGAGTGCCCAGCACTGCTTCCCAGGCTCAGGATGCTGCCTGGTTGTGAGCAGATTAACAAGATCCCAGCACAGCCTAAACTAATAAATTATGTGTTTTTTAGTTTGTTTGTTTGGGTTTTTTTTTCATTTTTGAGGCTTGTTTTTCCAGCCATAAAAAACAATAAACCCAAGTACAAAAGCTGCATTTTTTTACTATGAAAGCAGCTGGTCTCATATAATGATCTGATCCTAAAGGCTCAGGCTTTAAAGAAAACAAAATCCTAGCACATGAAATCAGGGAAATGGGAGATAAACTGGGCAGCATGGGAACCACCCGCCTGGGGCTGGGAAGTGCTGTGCCCCTGAGCAAGGTTAAAGGATGCACTCAAAATACCCCAGAGGTCTGTGACTGAGCATCACCGGTCCCTGGCTGGGGAAAATTACTCAGTCCCCAATCTGCACTCCAAATAACCTCTATGTACCATGTGAGCCAGCCACGCACTTTGGTTTTTCCTCCTCTGCCAATTTGAGCAAGAATGTGCATACAGAAAACTTGATAAAGTGTTTCAGAAAACTTGATAAAGACACAAATTATACGTACATCCTCTCTGGCCCTTCTGCTTGACTCAGAGATAAGGATTTGGGCTTTTCTGGCTGATCTGCCCAAGCCATCCTGAGACCGTTTTTTTTTTTCCCTCAACCTCTCCCTGTCTGCCAGCATCTCCCCGGAGAGGGGATGCCCCAAACTGAGCTCAGGTGATTACAGGCACCGACATACAGGACCGGAGAAATCACCTGCACAGCCCCAAACTGCACCTTTATAAAATCAAACTCTTCCAGGGGTTATCCCGTGTCCTGTATTGATGACAGCTTGCTCTGGCAGCAGATTGGAGCCTCAGGCTGTTCCTGGGAATTCACCAAAGTCTGGAATTCTTTAGACAGAACAACGTTGCCCCAAACCCCCTCGAGTCTGGCCTTGAAAACAATGGGACTGATTTATAAATCAGGAGCTGAAAACACTGCACCATTTTGCAGTTTCAGGATTTACTTTGAGCCCCAGAAACACACCTGGGGAGGAGAAAATGCTCTTCTAGGCTGCTTCTCCATGCTTCAGGCATTGGAAATTTTTTTTAAAATACAAACTACATTTGTCCTTAAATCACCTGATGCCAGAAATCAGTTTTTAAATAAAAGCACTAAAATAGCAGGAGAAAAAATAACACAAGACAGCAATGCTGACTTAAATATACTCCATGACCTTAAAATGACATGGATACAGCGACTACTTGCCCTGCAAACTCCCCCAGCCTATTTTCTGTTTGTTAAGTATGGAGCCCAAGTCACACCCCAGTCCTTCCATTACAAACCAGTACCCGGAGCCAAACACAGTGTAGGTAGAGAATATAAACTTGCCGCACCCAGTCTGATAATAACGCACTAAACCATGTCTTGACCCTATAACATCTTTGAGAAACCCTCCTGGCCCTGATCCAGCTGAATCCCAACCAACTTGAGCAGTCTTTGTATTTGGGAACCACGCTGAGGTTTCAGGCTGCCAGCTCCCCCTCCGAACGATTTTCCTGGGAAATCACAGACCCTGGGAATGCAGAAAGTCCTAGGGTTTTGGGAAATAACAGGCAATATAATCACTAAATGACGTGGCTTTAAGCAAGCGACAGCCATACGGGGCTGTAAACCTACCCGAGCTGCCAGCAGCGCAGAGCACGAGGATCCCGAGAACAACGTAGAGTTTTCCCATCTTCTCCTCCGAAGCCCCGAGCATGGGGGGCTGCTTGGACCAGCCCCACTGTGAGTGATGGAGAGCAGCTCTGGGGTGGCCGGAGGTTTTGAGCAGTCCAGGAGATGAATCATGAGTCTGGGTGTATGACGGACATGGTGAGTGGGGCCGGCTGGAGGAAGCTGTGCTGGCTCATTACTCAGTTTTGAGTCAGTGAGTGTCCCCGCCTGCTCTGCCTACAGCTCCTCATGCTTTCTTTGCTCTCTCAGCTCAGACAAGGACCTAATAAACCCTGGCAGCAAGTACAGGCACTGGTGACCCTGGGGCTGCTAACAGGCTCTTTCCAATGGGCTTTTCCTCCTGGGTTTAATCCATTGCAAAATCTGCTCACTCCTTCCTTTCATTAACTCTTAAGTGAAAGGCAGCCTGGGTTTTAAACCCCGCCCGAGCTGCCTCTGAGTTCAAGGATTTACGGGAAAATAGAGCAAATACATACAGACATGGAAGCGTGGGTTCTCAGCTCCCCTCCCCAGAGCATTGATGCAAATAGGAATATCTGCTGAAAGGGAGCTGGGAGCTGAGTAAGACCCAGCCATGGTCTGGTGGTCAGATGGTGAAACCAGCAGTTTGGGTATAAACCTGGACATCACAAGGTGAGGGAAATGCAGCTTTGGGTCAGATAATCTGGACCTGATTTTCTTCTCACTTGTATTGTTTTTTCCCCTCTGTGTCCTCAGAAATTGCTTCTGTACTGAGCAAGCAGGAGGCAGATCTACACAAGAATTGTCCCTGCTGAAATGCCAGAGCTATTTGTGGGTGCCTCCCGCAGGGGTTTTATAAACCTCTTGTTCCCCTGCGATACCAAGGTCCTTCTCAGAAATGGGTAAACTAAGGCACTTAAAATGCGGGCTGGGCGGCAAAAGGGAGAGAAGGGCTGTTTCCCTGGAGTTCTGGGCTGCTCTGTCCCACCCGGTGACAGGGGTTGGGGACAGTAATGGGTCATCCTTGGGTCAGGACGATCGAACAGAGAAACACCAGGCAGTGCAAAGACGAGCTCGTGTGGGTGCCACGAGCTGCAGCTGCGGCCTGGTGGTGCCGGAAGCAGCAGGGCGATGTGCAAGGAGCTGTACAAGAACCCATGCCCCACGCCGGGAGAGATGGGGTATTATCCATCCGCCCCGGAGCCGTGCCGCTCTCAACGAGAGATGGTGGTGTTTGCGAGGGTGAGGTGGAGGTGGAGACTCAGCCTCAGGAGCCGGGGACTCTTCTTGGCTTTAAAGGAAGTTTTGATGCCTCTTTGCCTCCCCACATCAGCCTCACCGTCTCAGCGAGGTGCTGCTGCCCTCCTGAGGCTGCGTGGGCTCTGCTCGGCGGGGGATCATTTTCGTCCTGGGTTCCAGCTCCCTCCCCAAGACTTGTTAATGAGTATTTGGTAAAGAGGACTAGGAGAAACTCATCGACATTCATGCAGCATAAAAAAGGGCTGCACCTTGGCTGGGACATCGATACAAACCCCAAACTTGCTTTCTGGGGGGCTCTAGGTCTTGCCCTGCTCCAGAACTATCTCTCACTGCAGACCCTATTAGCCAGTTTTAGGGCATCCAAATTCCTGCTTTTCCTGCAAGGGTCCTTCTCTCCCTGCCTGGAAATGCCACCTGCGTGGCCTTTCCCTGCTGTGCAGAGTTCTCTGGCTATATGGAAGCCTGTCCCTGTCCCACCCCGTGAGCAAGCCTGATGCTTCCTGGAAGGGATGATGAATTTGAAGTTTCTATATAGAGAAATGTGGGAGCCCTGCTTGGCTCTGCATGCCCCAGAAATCCAACCTGCCATTGATCTCCCAGGCCCTCTTTGCTGGGGGACTCATCCTGCCAAGCAACTGGTTGCTCAAACTAGCAAGCGCTGCAGGCTCCAAAGGGACACACAGCCCAGTGTGTCCTGAAACTCCCTGCCCGGCATAATCTGGGATACTCAGCCCTTGCTTCCAGCATGGTGCAAAAACTTTGAAGAAGAAGGAAAAAGTCACAAAATGAAGTATTTGTCCTGCCCGCACCCACCTGAGCTCTCGTCCTGCCTGAGGACCAGGATGGCATGAACTTAATTCAGCACATTTGGACTGAATTTCCCTGCCGACTGCAAGAAGGTGCTGTTTGTCTTGAAAACATCATTGTGATGTTAACTCCAGGCACTGTGTAATAGATCATGGGATGCTCTGGATGTTGAAGTTCCTGTTTGGATTAAGGCAAGAAGCAGGTAGGGGCGTTTGAGAGCTGAGCAGCCCCACGGCCCCAGTTGCCACATCACTGCAGGCTGTGATGGAGAAGCGATGCATACAGCAGCCCGAATCCGTGCTCGGGCATGCAGGGAGAGGAGAAGCTGGAGCTGGAGCCACCAGAGGGAGCAGAAACTCCTTCAGTCTGGGAGCAAGCTGGGAAGAGGAGCTCCCACCCGTGCTGAGGCACTGGGGATGCTTTGGTTTCCCGTGGGGATTTTTCCTGGCCCTCAGGTTAAACACGAGCAGATGCTCTTGTTCAATCAGGGCTTTCCACCTCTCTCCCACAGCACTTCTGCTGCAAACTGCCCTCGCAGACTGGGCAGCCCTTCAGGGAGAGAAATGCCACGTGCAAGACAAGGACAAAAAAGCAACAAGTAAAACCCAAACCAAACCATTTTTGAGCCCCTAAAGTCACAGCAGCAGAACAGGGACACAGGTCCCAGCTGCCTAAAAGGAAAATCAATTGACACTCTCTCTACCAAGCTGCCCTCCATCCTCAGCCAGCCTCATGCTCCTGCCTATAGCTGTAATTTATCAGTTCTTATTTAGGTTTATTAAAATCCCCTTCGTGGGCTGGGCAAAGAAAGAGAGCCAAGATGTACACAGATAAATCAGGACAAGGTCCCCATATCGTGTCTCAAGAGTGATCCCCTGTTCTATGCCATCTAGACATGTTTCCAGGCAAACACCAAGGGGCAAAACTGGGAAAGCCAGGACATGGCAGTTCCATGGGCACAGCCATGGGATGGAGAGAGTCGGGACTAAGCCAAACATGGCTGGAACACCCTGACTTGTGCATTCACTTTGGGAGCTTGCACAGAGAAGGGAGGGGAGCGATGATGAAACTTCCCCTGGGATTCCCTCAGTGGGGCTGAGGGGCCCGAGGGAGAGGGTCTGTGATGGTCCAGTCCTGGGAACAGCAGTGATGTTGCTGTAGGACCCAGAGCTGGGGACAGGGCAGGGAAGGGGTATTGGGAAGAGATCAGGGTGCAGCATCACAGTGCTCCCCTTCAAAGGGGCTAAAGGAGCAGGAGGGGGAGAAGAGGGAGACAAAGGTGCCCAGGGAAGAAACCCCCAGCACGAGGAAGACAAGGATGCAGAGAGAGGGATGGATCCAGCTGTCATCTGGAGGAACAGGACAGGCATCACTGAGCAGAGCTAGGGGTGGACCAGGCTGGATTGGGCCAGCACTGCTCTAAAGAAGGAGTGGGTGGCACAGAGCAGCAACCAGGGATCGGCAAGAGCAGCACTGACCTGAGGCTCATGGGGGTCTGCGTGGGGGGGTCAGGGACCTGCCAGCAGTCCAGGATGAACACTGACCTTGTGGGCTGGTTTTGGGAGCAGGTGGGGGGACTGGGAGGAAGGATGAGTTAGGTGCCGCTTCGCGGAGCCTTAGGGGTCAGCCTTGGGGTGGCAGAGAGGTGCGTGCAGGCACCCCTGGCAGGGCAGAAGCGGGGAGCACACGCGTGGGGAAGGGGTGGGCAGCCTGGGTGAGTGTGGAGGGGGAGGAAGGCGGTCCTGGGGGGAGGCTGGAAGGGGGTGGAGTTGCTGTTTTTTCTTTGAACACGGTGAAGACTTTAGCTTGGAACTTGCTTTTGTGGAGCTCCCAGCCGGCAGGAATCAGCTCTCCCTCCTGCGGGAGAGCCCCTGGGAACGGGCTGCGCTGCTCAGTGCCCTGTGCTTCAGGGTGGCAGCTCTGGGGCATCAGCGAGGGCAGGAGGCATGGGGCAATCTTCCGCTCTCTTCTTCTCCCCTGTGCCCCCTTTGCCTTTTCTCTGTCTCTTGTTTTGCTTGTCTGGGGGCTTGTGCTAATGCTGCCTGAAACAGGAGGGATTCGGGAACAAGGCTGCACAAATTGGCTTCCTACCTGCTCGCAGCCTTGAGGAAGTTTCCCCTCCATCCGAGGTGTTGTGAGAAGAAGAAAGGCAGGAGGTGGCTCGGAGCCCACTGGCCTGTGGCACCAAGCCCTGGCATGTGAGGGGTGGGCAGGGGGACAGCAAGCTTTCCTCTTGCCTTCCCGGGAGATTTGGGATCACGCATAGACCATGAATGGATCCTTTTTCAACCAGACTCTCCTAGACCAGGGAGCTTACCCCAACAGGACCGAGAGCTTGGGGGTGCTCATGGCCTGCTGCAACGGGACTAGCTCAGTGCTGGCGACTGACGGCAGCTCCTCAGTCCTGACACCCGACGAGAGGAGCCTTTACATCACACGGGTGGTGCAGATTGCTGTCCTCTGTGTCCTCTCCTTGACTGTCATGTTCGGCATCTTCTTTTTGGGCTGCAACTTGCTCATCAAGTCAGAGAGCATGATTAACTTTCTGGTGAAGGACCGAAGCCCTTCCAAGGATGTGGGAGCTGCAATCATGGGACTTTACTGAAGCCACCAGGCTTTTGTAGGCAAGTGAACTGTCTGGACCTGAACACTGTCTGGTGCTGAGATGCAGATTCCCATGTTTTTTGGGCAGCTGGGGGGGGAGTGGAAAGGCGGGGAGAGGTGTTTTAATATGTCTGTGTCCATGGGAAAGCAAACCTGCACTTCCCAGTCAACAAACTCTGTTGTGATGAATGGGGAAATCTCTCCAGAGTTGTATGAAGCACAATAAATGACCAACATCGTGTTGCATGCAAAAATGGTTTAAGTTTTGCATGAAACTTGCAGAAACAGTGATAATGTGCAGATCTGGACTCTTTTCTGCTGTTACCCTGGATACCACTACCTGGGATTTAGGGCTAAAATAAAAAAAAAAAGGAAAAAAAAAAGGGCAAATAACTGACTAGAAAAAGAAAAAAAAAAAACAAACTAAGGGGAGAGCAAAATGTGTGGCACGGACCACATCTTTGACCATGGCGCAGGGGAAGGGAAGTGTTGTGTGGGTCGAACAACAAAGTCTGCATGCTACAAAATGTGTCAGTCTGTTTGTATTTCAGACCTCAAACATGCATCTTCTCGTAGAGTTTTGTAACAGGGAAAGCATGTTCTTCCTTATTTTTCTGAGCTGTCCTGCTAAATAAACTGGTACTTTCTTCTCTCACACTATGCTGAATGAAGAAAAGAACCCAGATAAATACAAAAAAACACTCTAACCCCCAAACAAAAAGCATGCTTGTTTTTGTACACAACAGCCTTTTTTTTCAAGTGCTATATTGTTACAGTCCTTGAGGTTTTTGTAGTTTTTTGAAAACTGGTGAATATTCAGGAAAAAAAGAACCTGTTTCAAAATAATTTTGTGTTGTCTTCGTTTTCTTTCTTTGTGTGTGCAAGTTCAGGTATTTCAATCCTAGTTCCAGATATAATCACCTCACCTTCTCATTGAACTCCAATTAGAGATATTTCTTTAAAGCAGAAATTACCATACATTCTTCATTGGGAAGTATCAGTTACCACTAGCAAATAAATTAATCAGTAACTATGTATTTCAAGCTTGTGGTAAATACCTGCACAGTAGTGATCAGAGATTCATAAAGATGCACTGAGCACCTCTTGCAAAGCAAGATTTCAGCCTCCGAGTTAAAATCTCCAGCTCTTCTGATCCTGATGAGCTGTCAAAACTAAATTATGTGTGAGGAGGAGGACTCCTGACCTTTGTTCTGTGATGGAATTACAGCTCTCTTTGTGGGTGTGAGATGGAAGTAATTTGAGTTTTGTTGCACCGGCAATATTCCTGCTGGGTCCACTTCTGTAGTGGGAAAGCAATCCTGGATACTGGAGGGGCTGATGATCTGATCTACTTGCATATAAATCCAGAAGAACAGCTCTCTGCCTTTCCCAGAAGAAGGAACAAGATTAGAGTACATTTTGTAATTAATCAATATTTGCTGAGCACCTTCTTCAGGGTTCCCACAGGGTATTGGTGGATGAAACCCGATGCAGAGCAGGACTAGTGCAGCGCTGTCACTGACTGCTCCCACTAACCTGTTGTCTGTAATGCCTTGAGAGCACAATGACAATGTGGCAGTGGGACCAGAATTTGGGATTCAAAGCTCTGAATTGTCCCGTTGGTGCCAGTGAAATGGCAGAAAGGGCAGGGCTCTGATTTTTATGAGCAGCTTGTAGGTCTGCATACCTGAGCAACCTTCTCAGCACAGAGGGTTTGCTGCCCTGCTGGCAGATGTAAAAGTGGCTTCACAGAGCAGCGTGGAAGGGGATTTTAGTCCCTGCTGCTTAAGGGGGGCCATTGATCTCTTTGCATATGAGCGCAAACTGTGGGAGCACAGCCTGGTCATGACATTGGGGTGAGATGCAAATAACCCCAGTGCATATGATGACCCAGCTCTGGAAACAGTTAGGAGTGTACTTGCATATAGAACCTAAATGTGTAACTGCATCTTCAGGTCACCATGCTATCAGACAGCCTTGATGTACTCACTGAACTCCCATCCAGCTTCTGCTTTAAGCTGGCATTTGGTCCCTCTTGCCAATCCATCCACCAGCCATGTCCCCAGCACAAGGGAGAATTCAGAGGTGACAGAAGAACCCTTCCAGTTTTAGCAATGCAAGCAAGGCACAGGAAAAGGTGCTAATCCAAAGAAAGTATCAAAATCACCTTAACTCTGACCTGCAGCAATGCCCTCAGTGAAGAAGCTGGTCAAATTATCTCAGCTGTCCCTACCTTCTTTGCTCTGCCAGGGGCCGTGAGAGCTGGTGTATGTGTTGAGGGGTCCTGCTGTCCAGTGGGGAAACACAGCTCTGCCATCCCACATAGCCACCAACTTGCCAAGTGTCCTTAGAGGCCACATCCAGGAGCGGTGTGTGGAGATCTTCATTCCTTTTGTGCTGTGGAGTCTTCCAGAGGAAAGGAGAAAAGTCAACCACAGTACGGTCAAGTATTTGTGAGGTGGAGGAGCAAAGTAATGCCCCAGAAAGCAGAGCTGGGCACCTGCTGAGACAGATGGAGCTTGCTCAGGAGTCAATTAGGAGAGGGAAGATGTTCCACGTGGCCCCTAGGGGCAAAAGCCCAACTTTACATTGGCTTATTCTTCCTGTAGTTGTGCTGTGACTCTTTCCTGACCATAAGGGCTATGTCTACATTACCAGGTCATGTGGAGCAACAGAAGAAGGTCTGCAGAGTGAAGAAGTTGTTGGGCACCATCCACAAATGCCATACTACATGGCACGTGTCCCCATGGGGTTACTGGGCTTCTGTCTTACTTGCAGTCAGTTTAAGACACATGCACGGAAGTCCCCATCCTGCTAGATTCCCAATAAAAGGCTGATTACTGCACTGAGAGGAGGAATTATCTGGGGAAAAGAAGATCTCTGGAGGATTAATGCCAGCACTGAGATGGCATGGGGAGACCAGAAGGAAGGCAATGGAGGGCTGGCATGGTGAGGGAACCCCTTGGGTTAGAGATTTTGGGCCTAAAGACCCTCTTGAGGGTTTTAACTGCCCTGGTTCCTTCCCCATTCTGTTAGTACAGAGCAGATGCTAGTGCAGGTCATGCATGGTGGAAGGGAGGGTGCTGAGGGCACCATGTTGCTCCCCAGATCTCAGGGGAAGAGCTGACATCTCAGCCCCTGAAAACCCAGAGGCATGAGTCCTGCAGCCAGAGGATGAGGTGGTTACTGAAGGGCTTGCTTAAGGAAAGCAGACCATAATGGCTCTTTCTGCTGCCTCTCCACACAAATAGCTATGCTTTTTCATCTCACACCTACTCATTTAGCTTAAGCTCACAAGTGGGTACTGGCTCCTAAAAAAATGTAAGCAGGTTTTTTTTGAATGAGGCTGGTTTAATGTTATTCTGATTTATTTCTTTTGTTGCTTGTAGCAGATTAGCTTCCAGACCATCACTGGGATGCCAGGAGCTGTAGAAGTATGACTGAGAAACACTGCTGGCTATAAAGTACAGCAGAAAGACAGGGAGAGAAGGGTCATGCTTAGGTGCATCATCACATCAGTGGCCGAGTGAGGACCAGCCATTGAGTCTCATTTAAAATCATCTCCTAGCAGTGGAATACAAGACACCAATGCAGTCCCGTGGGACTGGCTACTTTGGTCTGAGCCACTGGTCCATCTAGTCCACAACCCTTCTGTGAAAACAATCATGATTTTAGGCAGTACATCATCAGTCAAGTTGTCCTACTAATGGGGAACTGCTTCTTGACCCCTGCCAAGAGCAACCTGCACTGGACCTTCACAATCCTCTTTCAGAAACAGGTCTCTGTCTCTGGGCTGGTCACCACTTGTCACATCTCTGTTCCAGCTAGAAAGTCTTATTTCTAGACAGGGAGCAGGGAAACAGCAGAGAAATGCAAGTGTGAGAGCATTTCCCTCTGCTGAGCAGCCTGCCTGCAAAGAGAAATCCTCTACCTCTGTAATCACTGATTTTATAATTGGAGAAATAAAGAGGTGTCTTGACCCACTAGGGAAAAGCCAGCAAGCCTGGTCATACAGTCTTGCCTGCAGTGCGGAAAAACCCAAGTCCCAAACGATACCCACCTCCTCCTCCCTGTCCTGGCAGTCTCGGCTAAGGACAGTGAAAGAGTTAAACAAGATGAGACAGACAAACAGATTAGGGGGAAGGGAGGATCCCAACCTGAGCCTGTCACCAGATGTACCAGCGTGTGTGCACCAAACATACACAGTGTTTAATAATTCCTGAGAATTGCCATGGTAATGAAGCACAGAGTCAGGTTGTTATGGTAACAGCTTTTTTCTTTTTTTTTTTTTTTTTAAGGCAGGGAGGCATTACCCAGGTTGTAACCTCAATCCAGACTGAACGCATTTCTGAGAGCCCAAAAAATAAAAAAGAAGTAAAATAAAATAATATTAGATAAGTAGCAGTTTCCTGTCTCTCATCTGGCATTTCTGGGCTTGTTCTGTAAGTAGGCGGAGAGAACCAGGTTGTTCCAGTCACACATTGCCCTGAAAAGCCTGGGGAATGGCTGGAGTGGATCTCTGCCTGTCCAAGACAGATTGCTGATGGGGATGAGGAGCTGGACCCCTCTCATGGGTGGGTCCGGGGTGCTCTGCCACCATCTGGTTTCCCTGCCAGCCTTCTGGCCTAGCTTCAGGCATGTCCCCAGCTGGCTAATGGGAAAGACATATGCATCTCTCCAAGCGTATATGCACAAGAGAGCAGTTGTGGACAAGCCCTCACCCCAGCCGAGCCCACAGAAGGATGCTGTGATCTCAGTTCACAGCCTGCCTACAGTTACCTGCATCCTAAGCAATGAAGGCCCCAAAGCTGGTCTCCAAGATGAGACAGGCAGTTTGGGGGCTGGAAAGGAGGTAACAGACCACTTTTCCTAAAGTCACATGACAGACCTAAGAAGAAAACACAGGTTTCCTGAGCTCTGGCAAGGTCTCCAGGCTGCTGTGCTCCCCAAAGGGGTGCCCATCAAGCAAGAATGGAAATCTCCTGTGTCCCCCTCCTGCCCTCCCATCAATGGACAAAAAGCCACTTCCATCTCCCCTCCCAAGCCATCCCCTCCAGCAAGTGTGTCAGGCTGTCCAGCTGATCCTTGTATTGAATTTTAATTTAGTGCTGGTTAAATCAGCAGCTTTGCATGCCTGTATTCTGTTAAGGAAGCTGAGGCAGCTGATGTAGGGGTTCACTTATCAGAGTGATGGCTTGAAATATGCAATGCAATTATTCAGGAACATCGCTCCATAAATCCCCACTGCACACCCAATCACTCCCTCTGTGGGGGGAAACAACCACTCAGTGTGGTTCTCTTTTGTTGGCTGTGTGAGAGCAATTAGCCTACAGATAAAGCCTTTGTTGTCGTTAGCTCTGCCAGAGAGGGACAAGTTGATGCCATGAGAGTCAGGTACTCAAGGGAGAACTGAGGCCAAACCATGACAGAATTCAAGAGCCAGCATTGCCTCACAGCTTTGGAGACTTTGCCTACCAGTTTCTCTGTTTGAAAGGGAAACATTTCCCAGTTTCTGTGTCTTCCCAGCTGCTTTGCTGCTGTGGCTGCTGATGGCATTTTGGCCTGGAATTCCTCAGATCCCAAGTCCTGCCCTGGCCCCATGCTTGAGCCAGCCTGGAGCTGCTAGCCTGGCACAGGGCTTGCTCCCTGCTGAGGTGTGCAGAGCACCTGGCACCCACCACAAAACCTGGGGCACAGAAAGCTCTTCACTTCCAAATAAATGTCTCTTGTTCCTCTTGCTCTTTGCCAAATCAGAGCTGTTATGGGATGTGTGAGCATTTAGAGTCCTTGGTATAAAACATTGATCTTACAGTTCTGTCTGTACTAGGAAAATGAACAGTGCCAGAAACATTCCTGGGCACTGGAACTTGACTGATGATACTGTTAACTTCTGAGAATGATTCAGACCTGTGCCAACAACCTAACCCAAACAGTCCCTGGGCAGTGGCAAAATGACAGAGTTAAAAGACCACAGTGAATTCAAGGACATTGATTTGGACTGTGCAGTCTGTGCAGGGTGAGTATCTCACTAGATTTGATGGGTTTACATGCAAGTGTAGATGTCTTTAAAACAGTTGTTTGGCTTTCTGAATCCAACTTGGTTTTCTCAAGTGTGAATGAAGGATTGGAAACCCCTGGTTTTAGTCCTGGAGAATATATCTTTGGAAAAACAGTGAACACAGAGAAGTACAAAACATCCTCAACAGTCTTGACAACTACCTGTCCCATGGTGTTGTATGCATCTTTGCATTCATGCTAGCTCCCCCATTAAAATGACTTAGCCAAGCAATTCCCCAGCAGTCTGGTCAAGTTTGCGCTCCTCTGGTTTTAGAGACAGGCAATTTCTTGGATTTGTTTGTTCCATGAACACATGGTTATTGAAAATTCAGTTAAGAGAAAATCAGAATGTTGCCAACAATCAGTATGGTTTGGCACATCCCTGAAGATATCACTGTCAATGTGCTGGAAAGTGGTGGTAGCACTGGCAGCTCTCAAAGACATGAAAACTTATCTAATGTGACTGATCTGAAAAATGTTGCTCATCTACTTGCATTTCAGGTTGTAAGTATAACAGAAGTCTAGCTTCAGAGGTTCCTTTGCAGCTCTCATCCTTCACAGAAGCTCATTAGTGTGGATGACATTTTCACATCATTAATTTAAGGCAGGTTAATCAACAACAAAGCAAAAATGTCTTTTTAATTACAAAGATTTTAGCACAGTAGTGCAAGAAGCTGAGAGAGGGGTCTGCGTGGCAATCTTGGCTGCAGGTCACAGATGACTTCAAGGTGAAGGCAGCAGTTCTGGCACTCTTTGTCAGCCTATGGTATTCAGCTGGTCAGGATCATGAGTCCTGACCATGGCAAAGTGCTCTCTGTTGGGGTGCAGTCAGGGAGCAGCTATTAAATCAAACAAGTTTTCTCTTGAGTTAATGAGACCTGTCTGAACATTGCTTCTCAGATGAATAGGGTTCTCCTGCCCCAGTGACAACCTTTGAAGATACCACCTCTGCAGGTGGATTTACTCTCCTAGCAAGGAAGCTGTGAGATTAGAGGACACAGCATCAGAATCTCTCATCAGGTCTGCCTTTTCTTTCCATGTGGACTCACTGACTGTTTATGATTTATGCAGCACCAGCTGTGCCTTGCTGATATGTGCCTTTGGTGAACACCACCACTTTTGGTTTTGCTCTGAGTGACTCTATGGGGAAAGGAGAAAAGAGCCATCCTTCCTGTGATGCTCCAGTTCTTCTGAAAGGGTCCAATACTGTGAAGACATGAGTTATCACCTCATTCTAACTGTGGATCTGACACTGGAAGTGGAGATGATCAAGGCAGTAATCAACAAAATGCAGGAGAAACATCTACCCTGTGGCAGCAGGCAACTAGAGTGGCCTTTCTGGAAGAGGGGCTAGAACTGCAGAGCTACACCACTCTGCTTCTTCATTAAAGAGCTGGTTTTGTTACCTTAGTGTGTCTGTTGGCATTGTTCGAGGCTGGTACATAAGCGTGGCTGTGAGGATGAATGCAGGTGCTTGTGCAGAACATTGCACCTTCCAGGAAAATAAGGTGTGCATGAAAGCAAGCTCAGGGCACTGTTCTTTTTCCATGACAGCTGCCTGGCTGGTGCTGGATGCTGGGTATCTGCCCTGGCATGGCTCAACCTTTCATGTATGTGGGGTTAAATCCAGAGCCATCCTTTCTGGCAGGCCCCACAAGTGTTCACATCTTACAGGTTTCTGTGCAGCTGTGAGTACTCCCCTCTTGCCTCACTGAGTCCCAAAATGCAGGTTTAATAGGACAAGACAGCTGAAGAAGCAGGCAAAATGTAATTAGGCTTTAATTAGCTAAGTTCATGCTCTCAGATAATTGAAAATCTGACTAATTGGTTGCAATGAATTCCCAGTACAGACAGCCATCCAGCTTGGTGTGTGCTATGCCAGCTGCCACACCACTGCACAAGGACCAGCCTGGAAGCTGAACACTGCTACCCAGTGACCTGCAATACTCTGCAGGGCCCAGTTCCTCATCTCCAGAGAGATGTTAAAACCCCTAAACCCCCCAGGCTGCATTGAGGGTGGTTTAGTGACCCATGTACACAGCAAGACTCATTGTTCTTCATCCCACACTTCACAAACCAGGGAGCAGGTGGGTCACTAAACGTCACACACCCAGGCAGGAGCATGCCAGCAATCCTAGTGTGACGGGGACCTACCCTGGGCCATTTGCAGCATGCCAGAGGATTACAGCTGGAAAGGACAATGGGTTTAATCTCCACTTGCCTCCATCATGATTACAGCATACAAGCAGCTGGCTGGCCTCAAAGACTGGCTGCATATGGTCAGTGCTGAATCAGCTGTTCTGGTTGCCCCTTCTCCTGTCTCGGCTCTCAGTCTGTCTCAGCTGGTGGGTTTCCAGAAGCTCTGTTTCATCATCAGGGCTTCCCTGAGCTGATAGAAACCTCTAGGGTACAAGTTGGAGTTGGCAGTGACACTTCTAGATCTGCCTTGACAATGCTTTCTGGTAGAAAACCATAGATTTAGTAGCCTCTGGCTGTATTGGAGCTCCCTTCTACCTGGATGAAACTGAACACCTCACCATGAATGTGACAAGGCAAAGTGAAGGAATTGTTCTGGCTGAGGAGCTTCAGGAAATAGGTTGCTTTGCCCAGGTGCACACAATATTTCTAGCAAGTCCCTTGTAAGACTCCACATCCCCGTTTCATGGAGCAAAGACTTGGTATTTGGTACAGATGGCAGTTTCCCAGTGGCCAGGGATGGTTCAGAGAGGTTGCACAGGTAGGAACAAACATGTTGTTCCTTTCATCGCAGTGCTTGAAGAATCACACCTAGAAAAATGCTGGACTTATTCTTCATCCTTGGCTCAAGTTTCCCTTCCCTCCCACTGCTAGGCAGCATGCTGTGTGCCAGGTGGCTGCATTTCATTACAGAGTTTATGAAGTGCCTGGGGAAAAAAGGCATGGGGGGATGAAAAATTACACACACATCTCACTCAGCACTGACTGTTTGTCATCTCATTGTAGAGAAATGTAATAACCACTGGGGCAGGCAGGGGGTGCAGAAGGGAGGTACTAATCACATTTGCACCATTCCTGTAGTTTGTGGCTTTTTTTCACACTTCCATCTGCCTGGGCTGTACCACTAGGGCTATTTCTTTTGTTTTGGGGTTAAAACCATTTCCAGCGTTATGTGATTCCCAAATGAACAGGAAGAAAAAAGAAAGAAGGCAGCTCTGCGGTGGTGGGGTGCTCTGGATGTTGCTACAGTTTCAAGTCAAGACCTGACATCTCATTTTTCCCTTGGGCTGCAAAGCAATTCCAAAGCACTCCTCTGCACCGACCACATTTCAGGATGGTATGAATGGCTCTGCCCACTGCTGTCCTCTTGTGTTTGAGGTGCTGATTTCAAAGCACTTTGCACTAGAGATGAAGTCTCCAGCACTGCTGGATGAGCCACAACAAACCCAGCTCCTTCTCCTTGGCTCTAGGTGAAGCAGCAAAGGCTGACAGGAGAGAGAAGTTAGCAGAAACCTTGGCTGCTTAGGAATTTGCCACATGCACAGTTACTTTAAATGTCTCAGGCCTGCTGCCGGCAGGTGTCTTATTTCAGGGCTTTAGGATGACTAATAGCTCCATTATGCTCTGCAAGGTATATACCAGGTTTCCCTTTAACAGACAGGAGGGAACAACACCTGGCAACAAAACACAAAGAAACACAGCTGGCCATCTGGATGCACTGGGCCAAAGTCCCTTTTTATAGCTCCTTCCTCATGTGCAGGGGGTTGTGGCATGAAGAAATCTAAGAACAACAACGCAAAAGCTCAGCGGCAGCTCTCTCCTCTTTGTTATGGTGGAAATGCCCAGCTGAGCCTCGCAGTTATGGCCATTTCTGGAGGGGGGGATCATTTAGAACTATACTTTCATGCACTAAATCTTGTGGTAGTTACAGCTTAGAGCATCCCCAGCTCCTTGCATCCTTGCTCTCACTTTCTGCCTCCGCACTTCACACATAGGAGAGTCATGCTGTGAACCAGATCAGGGAACCTGAAAAAAACCCCATGGTGAACTTAACACTACACATAAGTTTCCATGTTGGTCAGTTCATTCTCTGGTTCACCATGCAGCCCCCAGGCAACACTGCTGGCAGAACCAACAGGAACTGTGTCATGCTACAGGAAAGAGGAGGGAAAGGCTATCACATTGTAAAGGTATTTCTCAAGCTCCCTGAAAACCAGCTTTAGAATAGTTCTCTCTCAGCTTTGGATCCACTAAAACCTAGCTGATTGTCCTCCTAGCTCATTGTCCTCCATCCACAATTTCTGTAGCTGATGATCAATGCAGCTTTGCAGAACTCTGCAGTTGTTCCCAGTGAACCCTATCACATGGACTATTTCAGCACCATTTCTCTGTTTTACTGGGCTCCTTTTAAACTCTCATCTTGTCTTGGATTAGTCACACCTCTCCTCCCACTGTGGGGTGTCTGCAAATGTGTTACACATCCTGGCCTTCTTTGTTCAAGCCACCAAAGAATCATAGAATCATAGCATCATAGAATGTCCTGAGTTGGAAGGGACCCACAAGGATCATCAAGTCCAACTCCTGTCCCTGCACAGGACAACCCCACATTCACACCATATCTCTGAGGGCCTTGTCCAAGTGCTTCTTGAACATCGCCAGGCTTGGTGCCATGACTGCCTCCCTGGGGAGCCTGTTCCAGGGCTCCACCACCCTCTGGGGGAAGAACCTTTTCCTAATACCCAACCTAACCCTCCCCTGGCACATCTTCCTGCCATTCCCTCGGGTCCTGGCATTGGTCACCAGAGAGAAGAGATCAGCGCCTGCCCCTCCTCCTCCTCCCCTTATGAGGAAGCTGCAGCCCGCCATGAGCTCTGCCCTCAGCCTCCTCTTCTCCAGGCTGAACAAACCAAGGGACTTTAGCTGCTCCTCGTACGGTTTCCCCTCTAAACCCTTCACCAATTTTGTGGCCCTCCTCTGGATGCTCTCTAGTAGCTTTATATCCTTAATGTACTGTGGCACCCAAACCCACACACATTACTTGAGGTGAGGCCACACCAGTGTGGAATAGAGCGGGACAATCACCTCCTTTGACCGGCTAGCACTACAGTGAACAAGAGTCCTTGTGCAGAAGCCCCCTGTTTTCTGGTAGCTTCTCCCTTGCTTTTCTTTTCTGAGTGTGATAAGGCATTTGCAGGAAGCACAGGTAGCATACCACTGAGTCTGCCACCTGCAACAGTAATAAACGTCTTGCCCAAAGCAATTTACATGGGACCTGTTGCTCCCTTACTCAACGTCAAGTCTTCATGTAGATCAGTTCACTGCAGTGGAGTTGGGAAGTTTTAGTCCTGCTTTGAATTTGGATCACAATGCAGAGATGGTGGGAGTATGTGACATTGGTTTCCTGCTGATGGGTAATTTTGGAGCTTGGGAAATAAACAGAAAGAGACAAAACATTAAAATCTCGTGATAAAATTTGGCTTGCTTTGTGTTAGTCCAGCTGCCACATATTGTTTCCATTTCTCATTATTTTTCTGCCTTCTTTTAGTCCCCATTTATTGCAATGTGACAAGAAAACATCTTTTTATTACAAAATTGGCTCTTGTTACTTTGCCTATGTCAAAATGTCTAACCTCCACTTCTTGCCCCTCCCCTATTTCTTCTCCCCATTTTCATTTAAATTTGCTCCCTTTGCCCAGCTGGGACAATCTCCCTGTGAATCCAGGCTAAGCCAAGGAACTGCTTCCACTTAAAAATATCTTAGAGCAACCAATGCTAAGCCATTCTTGTCATGGTTTGCTTTGTGTGGGTCTCCTGCAAGTTATTTCCTCCTGAAATCCCAAGCTTGTTGTAAAATAATTACCTGTCTTTTTAATCAAGGAATAATTTCAGCTGGGTAATGAATTGCGTGAGAAATTAATACAGAAGGAGCTGAAGCCCTCCAACAGAACAGCCTCCAGTTTTGCGCTGTTAATGCTCCTTATGAAATGTGTCAAAACTCCACCAGCTTTCGCTGTGTCTGCTCTGGGGACTCTGCCTCGTGACTAGGAAAATGAGAAGATGGGGGGGAAATTTGCCCAGAGCAGGGTTTGAGGAAAACATCTCCTGAAGGCCAGAGAGCTCTGGCATGGCTGCTCCATTCAAGCTGAACAATAGGGCAGAGGGAGGAGCCCTGCAGCTAAAGACACTTAACACAGAGCAGCAAAGATGCTGGAGGACACTCTGCAGCGACTGAACCCCACTGGTGGCTCGGGGTGCACAGGGTGCTGTGTCCTATCCCAGCAAGGAAGCCAGCAGTCCTGATCCTGAACACTGCCTGCCTACTTGCTACGTGGGATCTGTCGTCCCGTTCTTGCTGGATGCTTATGAACCAAAATAACTCCCTGTTTTTCCCAGCTGGAGCTGAGCTGGGATGTGTTTGGGAAGGCAACTGCAACAGTGTGACAGATGGCCAAGAAAGCAAATACTGTTTTTTATGTCACCTCTGTGTTTCCTCTTCTGCTGTCTCCTGTGCTGGAGGTGGTGTTTGGAGATTCAGAGATGGTGTGTGCTGCCAGCATGTGGCTGGCACCAGAGCTGAGGACACAGCAGAAGGTTGGAACAAGGTACTGTCCACCTCACGCACATTTCTCCCCCAGATCTCTCATGCTTTGTGGCCTACATCAAGGCTTTCTACAGGAATTTGTGCCAAAGATGGGGCTTGGAAGTTAGCTGGTGCTTCAGGTGGAGTGTTTGCTTTTACAGAGCCACTGAACAGCCCCCCACAACCTGCCTGCAACAGGCTCTCCCTGGAGAGCCAGAATGACTAGGAAAACTAAGCCAGAGTCTCCTTCTGCCAGCGAGTGTCCAATACTGGCTCTTCATTTTACAGACCCAATGCTAACTGCACATAGAAGACCCTGGGCAAGCCAAAGCTTTGATAAAAGCTCATTTCTGAAACTCTCGAGGTGCCACTGCCTCTTCTCTGTCTTTGTGCATGCCACTGAGTATCTTTGGACAGGGGACCACTTGCCTCTCCTCCTGAGGCATCAGCATCATGACAGTGTTCAAGGACGGCTGGGCTAGTGAGAGATGGAGCCCTAGATCCCTGATGTATGGTGGAAATTCAGCAGGGAGAGAAGCACACTTCAGCAAGAGAAGGGGAGCACAGAGAAGCCAGTGACTGTAAACTGCTGTCCCTTGGGTTATACCTTGGAGGAAGCAGGAATGGCTCTGTGCAGGGACACAGGCAGGAACACCAGCCCATGCAGGTGGCTGCTGCTCCATGCTGCAGGCTCTGTTTCCATGGCAGGAGAGAGCTGCTTCTGCCGCGCTGCTTGGCTACCAGGACACCAGCTCCTTTCGCAGCCTGCCTGGTGCGGAAGGAGTGACTGACATCTCTGTTTGGCACAGTGTCTCTCTGCCTCCTGCTTCTGCCTTGTTGCACTTGGCAATACCCCCCCTTCTCCCTCTGTTTTTCTACTAGGAGATCTCACACTCCTCTGCCTTGGCAGCAGGTAGGCAGACGAGAAGGGGTGGACAGATGTATGGACTCAGAACAGCTCAGCAATGGCTCTCCTGTCTCTCTCTGCCTGCGATAAAGGCAGAGTCTCCCTGAATTCAAGGATCTGGCATTAAGCAGTGGGGATCACTGGTGTTTAAGGCAGCCAGAGCCTCTTTTCCTAAGATACAGAAACTGAATTCAGAGAGTCTGGTGAAAAATCAATGTCACATTAGGTGACAAAGCTATGAACTGGACTAATTTCCATCATGAGCTGGGAGCCCTTGTGGGCCTGGGGACCCCCAAGGGGCTCTGTACGGCGGCTTCCAGCCTCATGGCCCAGAGGACCAGGAGGCTACAAGTGAAGGATGAGCAGCTGGCTGCCACTCCACTTTGGGCTAGTCTTGCCTGGGCTCTCTAGCTCACTGCCACCTCAAAGCTCTGGGAGGGGTAACTCAAGCCCCATCTAAAGATGGTTCAGGAGAATAAAGCAAAAGAGATAGTGGTGAGCAGATATGAAGGTGAGGGAGCAGGGCAAATACAGTGACAAGAAGATTCTCTGTGGAGAAGAAGCACAAGGTAAAGGAGAGAGGAGCTGGTCTGCACCCACACACCCAGCCCCAGCCCTTTCCTGTAGCAGGAGCATTGAAATGGAGATGACTTGCTATTTACAGTGCCAGCATCCTTGGGCAGCCAGGGAGGACCCCATCTGGTTCCGTGGGAGGAGCAGGAAGGATGCTGGCACTCTGTGACACAGACGTGGAGGGGGGTGAGCAGGGATGCTTCGAGGCTTAAGAATGCTGTGGAGAGCAGGCTCAGCTCCCTCATCCTCTCTGGACAGCATGAAACATGTAACGGTGAAGAGGAGCAGCATGCTTATGATTAAACACATTCTGCCCTCACCATTTCCCTGTGGCACTCCATAGTCATCCAGGGGCTTATGAACAAGGCAAGGTGGGACACACAGGGGCTGGGCAGAGCCATGGTTTTCTGCAAGTGCCAGAACAGGCCAGGAGGTATTTCAGACCTCCCTAGAAGGCTCTGGTCATTATTCTGCAGCATTATTCTGCTATGCAGGGAGACACGTGCATGGGAATGCATAAAAGCAATGCCAGCCTATGTCCTGGCTCCATTTACCCGCAGAGCTAGCATTGGCAGCAGAAAAGAGACTTGATCCCATGCTGCTCACTGCTGTGGCTGCACCTGCCTGGCCCCAGGGGAATTACTGTATTTTAAAAGCCAGGCACCAGTCCAGTTTCTCAGCTGGCATCTGCTGACAGGTACCGGTGAGCAAGAGCTGAGGCTGAGCTGTGCCTGGAGCCAGCACTGTCCCTCCGAGCTGCCGAGCTCTTTGTGGAGACCTCCTACCTCTTAGTGGGCCCCTGGAGCTCAGCCTCCTGGGCCCACGCTTTCCCAGAGTGAGGAGCAAAGCCAAGGCCAGGCCTGTTGTGGGGATGTGCCCCCAGCGCTCGGCAGAGAGCAGATGACAGGGCTGGCCTGTGACTCTGGTGGCCTGTGGGATGGTGGGACTAAGCCCACCTTGCGGAGCTCTGAGCTGCAGAGGTCCTTGATATTTCCCATTCTTTGCCTTCATTGTCTACTCTGATCAGCACTTCCACAGCATGGGTCCAGACTCTGCAGTTAGCTGTCCCCTGGGGTGGGGCTGAGGCTGGCAGCAAAGCAACTGTGAAGTCAATTAAGCAGAAAGCTCCTCCAGCTACTCCAGGCCCCTCCCTCTCTGCTCTTTCCCACTAGAAACAGGGCTGGAGGATGGAGGCAGAAGGAAGCAATCTAACAACTCTAACACTGGCATCACCTCCCCGGGAAAAGCACGAGAGCAGCCTCATACAAGTCCTTTTGGAAAAAAAACAGTAGAAGCAGTGAAGCTACAGACCTGGGAAGCAGGCGTTTTTTCAGCCAGGCATTTGGTTCCTTACATGGCACAGTCCAACCAATCTCCCCACTCCTATTCTTCCCTTCCTGTGTGCTCCCAAGCATTCACACCAAACCAAATGGCTTGTACTAGTGCTAGCCTGGTTCCCAGCCCAGAGACCTGTGGGTTGTTCTCTAATTGGGCTGTCTCAGGCCAGATGGCCAGAGGTCAGAGGCTGGCTGGTAGGCAGTGGGTGTGCTGTAGCTGGTGGGGCTGGCCAGAGGAGCACGTCTGGGCTCAGATGATGGCAGGGCAACAATCCTTCACCCAGCCGCCTCCTGTTTCAGCAGAGCTGGCTGGGAGGGTTCCCAGTGGGTGGCCTCCTGGCTGCCTGAGGAGAGCTAGACCTGCTCAGTCCTCCCCTTCCCTCCTGCATGGTACCCACATTCATTTAGATTCAACAGGCCGGCAGGAGTGAGGCTCAAATAAGATCAGTCAGGCACTTTATTTTCCAGCTCTCCCTGGCCTTTCTGAAAGAACTGCCACCTACACAGCTCCCATGCTGCGACACAGCTCACTCCACAGAGCTTACCACATGAAGAGTGCAAGCCTCTGCAGGAAGGGAACTGCCAGTCACTTGGCCAAGGTTCAGCATCTCAGGGCCTGATCCTGCAGTACCTTGAATGAAACAAAGCCAGTTTTGAATGAAATTGAGCCAGTTTGTTACACAAGAACAAAGACTCTGTAAAAAGGAAGTCATGTTCTGAAGCAATGCAGTTGTCCATCACTGCAAGGTTCATTCATGTTTTCCTGGGGCAGCTGGAGCCCAGTCCTGGTTAAACAGTGTGACAGCCCAAAGTGGAAAGAGCTCAGGATCATTTCCACATGGCTCTGGGCTGCTTGATAACTACGCTGTTTCAGTCAGGCAGTGTGCCTTAGTTTCCCCATCGATAATGACAGCGATGCTCATCTTCTGTAGAAGTACTGCAGGATGCAGTTTACTGTGCTATAGACCTGGGTCTGATCCTGGCTGTTACTCCATTCCCCTCATCAGTCTCTGGACTTTATCAGACTACCTTCCTATTTGTACCACTACAAGGAAACAAAAATCCAGGATCTTTGGTGGCAGCAATACACACCGCCCTCTTCCCGTGGCAAAGAAGGGGCTACCTGTTTCCCTGTGAAAGGCTCCTGGGAAGTTAGACTTGTACCAGACGTCTGTCAAACTGCGTTTGGGATGAAGATACTGTGAATGAGCTACCACCTGCCAGCCAGCAGCTCCATTAATGTAGGACTCCTTGCAACAGAGTCCAGGTAGGAAGGGCATAAGATGGTCCTTATTTACTGGGACTTCCCACAGGAAAACAAGAGCAAATGATGGATATTGATCTGTGCACACATAAGACCTGATGCTTCTGGGCTATCACAGGTCTTGTTGGGCACAAGCAGCCATTGTCCTGTGTGTGAATCACCCTAGAAGCCTCTGTGCAGCACAATTGTAAGCCCTGTTTAAGATTACTGTTGCCTCCTCCTTCCCGTAGTATGGATTTGGCCCACAGAAGATGCTCTGACTTTGCTGGCAGAGGAATGTTATGGTTTCAGCCTTTCTCTCCCGTTGCAGTGCAAGAAGGGATGGGGGACTGATGTGGTATCTGTGTTGCAGCTTCTAACAGAATTAAAAGGAATCAAAGATCAGAAGTGTGGAACAGCTCCTCTACAAGGATGGACTAACCTAGAAATCTTCATCCTGGAAGACAGTTCAGTGACAGGAAAGAAATGGCTGAAGTTTGTAAGATCTTCAGATAGTGACCAGGGAGCAAATACTGCTTGTTTTTCACTCTTCAGGAACTAGAAAGGCAGAACTCAAAAGAAATGAAAAATCAGCAGGTGCAAAAGAAATGTGCAACAGTGCTTTTGCACACTGCAGGATCCATGTTTGTTTGCAGGAGCCAAAGCCACCAACAGGCTCAGCATGGGGTGAGATGCACTCACTGAAATCTCCTCATCAGGACTTTAAACCATAAAGCAATCCCTAATCTGGTCTTGGTGAGGGAACATGTACAAGCAGAGTCAGAGTGTCTGTCTCTGCCCTATTACTTATGTGCTTCAAGAAAAACCACTGCCTGCAGGCAGCAACCAAGTGACATGCCTTTTGGTCTGACCCAGCATGCCTGTTCTCACCCCCTGCATGCTGCTCGGCCCCATGGCTGGGAAGAATAGACAAATTCTGTGCATGCCTTCCTGTCTTGGCTGACGCAGAGCAGGCTCAGTGTTATTTCGAGACAAGATTCCCATGAATAACTCCCCTCATCTGCCAAACCCAAATTAAAATTTGCTGCCAACAGTCATGAGCCCTCCCCCCATTCCTCCCTCTCTTCTTTTTTTTTTTTTGACAATTTTCTGCATTAAGATACACCAGTGATAAATCCAGATTGTGCATTAAACACTGGCCCACGCGGTCTGGGAAGCAAAGAACATGAAGGAACACTGCGAATCAAACTGTTGCTAGCCGATATGCATTTGGGCAGCTTTTAAAGGAGTTTCTCAGAACAATGCTTTCAGATTCCCTAACGAGTCTGTAACATGAGTTACAGACTTTTCTGAGAAAGCACTATAGCCTGAAAGCATCTGAGCTCCAGACCCAGGGATGTTCTGGAGGGCCGGGTATTGATGCCCTTCCATGTGGAGAGAAGAAGTCTGGTTAAGGACTGGGAAAAGCCATGGTGTGAGGCCCGCAGCTCTGCATGATGTGGTAGGATTCCTGCAGTCTGCTCACCAATTTTTGGCCAGCTTTAGGACGCTCCCAGTCTACTTTACAGGGTAAAAGGTGCTTGCTTTCTCTAGCCATACCTGGCACTTCTTTGAGAGAGCTGGCATGCCCAGGCAGGATACTCCTTGCAAAAAAGGTCTTGTGTTTTATCTAACAGAGATATCTCTCTTCTCCTGTTCCCTGGAAATCTACAGGAGTCCTGGGTGCTGTGACACAAAATGACCTTCTTCTGCCAATGAAGGTGTTCTATAGCCTTGGAAAAATGAAGGGAATGGCTCAATGGGTGGCTTCTACTGAAGAATTAGAGTGGGCTCTCATCTAGCAGCCATCCCCATGTGCCCACAAAGGCAGAGTTCCCCTTCTTCCTCATGGAAGCAGCCACAGTGCAGCACAAAACTTCCCAGCAGCCAGGTTCAACGTAGCTCAGGCAACTCCTTCACTCACTGAAGCACTGGTAGCAGCTTTGCACATGAACGTGAGTGTCTGCAAACTGAAGGACTGATGGAGAGGGCACCAGTGAGGGCATGCAAGTAGGGGAAGGAACCTGTCAGAGGAGACCAGACCAAGGCACTTGTGTGCATCACAAACACCCCAACCCCTGGCAGCCCAGCCTGGAGGGGAGGATCAATGCACCTCCACGGCATTCATTTCCCTGCACCTCCACCTGCTCTATTCTAGGAAAGCCTGCCTAGAATTCATCCACCCAAAGCATCACACTTCACAGCTCAGAGCATACAGAGCTCACCCAGCAGCTTGCTTCCTTGCTCTGAATAAACACTGCTTCCCTGCCTGCCTCCCCAAAGCCAGGCTGCACTGCTGACAGGCCCTGCTCTAAAGGCAGCCAGGGGTACCTGCTTCCCCCCACACCCAAGGGAGGATGTGGCGGGCCTAATCCATACCACGCTGGTCTTGGGCAGCTGTGTCCTGCTTCCCAAGGGCAGGAAGAAGGGGTAGGGATAAAAGCTATACCAGGGCTCCTTGAACACCGGAAACTCCTTGGTTTCTGTTTCCAGCCAAGGCAAGCAGAAGCAGATGCTCCCAGGTGATAACACCAGAGGGTCCAGTGCTCAGGGCCAACCTGGTGATCTGGTCCCAGGCGGATCCCACTCTGGTGGTAGGCCATGGGCAAATGCTTGTTTTGAGGAGAGCAGAAGGTTTGTGGCTCTCTGGAGAAGAGTCCCAACTCCTTTCTGGCTCCCTGATGCAAAGAGGGCTGGCAGTGCCCAAATGCTCTTGGTTGCTGTGGATTTTGACCCAGTCCTTCTTACTGTAGAGACAACTAATTTCCCTGAAAGCTCCCTGTCAGCAGTACAACACAGCACAAGGGCTAGAGATTCGGTGAACCAACGCTCTCCTGAGACATCTCAGAGGCAACCGTAGCCATAAGCTAAGAGCAAGTTCAGAATCTCACCTGCTTTCCAGACTCAGGCCAGTGCTCATTAACGAAGGAAATGTGCTGATCCAGAATACAGAACACCATCCTACTCTGAAAGGACACATTCAATTAAGCAAAGACTTGGTAACAGTACTTCAACTGTGAAACACACAGAACAAATTTTTCAGAAAACAGATGAAGGACTGCTTCTGTGGGGACTGATAACATGAAATGTGAAAATCCAGAGAAAAGGAGGGAACTGGCCATTTGGGGAATACACACATGGAGAGCCCAGCAAGTCCAGATACAGAAGATGACAGACTGTGGTATTACCACCACTAGAACAGACTTAGATGCTGAGATTGTGAATACTTCTATCCCACTTCAATTGCTTGTTGGAGTAGTTGGCAATACATGGAAACTCCAGAAAGCCCCATGTTCAAGCCTCGCAAATGGAAACATCCAACACACTGACTCCTCCCAGGACTTCATCAATAAAAAAATTCATAGAGAACCAAATTCAGCATTTCACCTGCTTGTAGCGATCAGCTCAATGTCAGACTGATGGCAGGGCAGACAATGGCTTGTATCCCTATAAATCTCTTATTTTTATGTCATTTAATCCCTGTCATTTTAATCCTCTCTGGCCTGAGCATTGTCTTTCACAGTGGCCACAGGCAGATACTTGTATAACCAAGAACGACACTTTCCTCGTCTCCCTTTTCCCAATTATTTTCAGACTTCCTGGGCTGCCTATGGTTTCATTGAGTAATTCTCTGTGGATTTCCCTTCCATGAATTTGCCTAGTTTCTTTTTAGCTTCCTATAAACTTCTACCACCTTAATGAGACAAAGACTTCTACAGGCCATCTCCACTCATATATAAAATTTCCCAAAATGTAAGTCCTCCCATTGCCCCTCAGCTTTGGCTCCAAAAGACACTCTGCCACTGTTGCAATTTTTTTTTAAAAAAACACACCGTAGTCTGGTAGATGGTCTGGCCCAGAGTTTTTGGCAGGTATTCCTTGAGGCAGCCGTAATCACTCATTTAAATCTCATTAATTTTTATTTTAGAAAGCTCCCTAACAACACAAAAGATTTCTTTCCTGCATCTCACTGGAACTGTATGCATATTGCCATGGCAACCATGCCAGAGATTTTTGTGGTCCCAGGCCCATTTTATTGGTTATTAGATATCTGTGCAATAAAATATATATATATAGCTTTGTTCTCCCATCTGTCTGTTCCATCTGCTTATTTCCAAGTGAAATACAACCATTTGGCTCAGCCACAGCTTGCTTTCCTTCCTCATGGGATTGGCTGAAGGAAACAGAGATGCATCTGCTGGTGGTCAGGGAAGTGGTGAAGGGAAGGAGGAGGAATGAACGACACTGCTGTGGACATGAACCTGACCATGACACACATGGAAAAGCCTATCAACTGTGATGACAACACCTGCAGAGTTAAACCAATTATTTCAATATCCAATAGGTTGGATATTAGGAAAAGGTTCTTCCCCCAGAGGGTGGTGGAGCCCTGGAACAGGCTCCCCAGGGAGGCAGTCATGGCACCAAGCCTGGCGATGTTCAAGAAGCACTTGGACAAGGCCCTCAGAGATATGGTGTGAATGTGGGGTTGTCCTGTGCAGGGACAGGAGTTGGACTTGATGATCCTTGTGAGTCCCTTCCAACTCGGGGCATTCTATGATTCTATGGTTCCTCACAGACCAAGTCCCTGTCCAGGATAGCTGGCCTGCCCATTACCAGTTATCTCCCAGGTGGGAAGGGGAAGAGATGCTCAAGAGGACTCTGGCCAACACAAACCTTATTTGCTCCTGGTGGAACCAGTGTGGCCTGGCTGCAGCTCAATCCCAGCCAGCTGGTTTTGTGTCACTGGGGAAGTAGAGTCAAATATTATGTCACTGGTCAGCAAACAGGAAACTGGTCACAGCTCAGCTGCATCCATTAAGAGCCCTTTCTACCTTCCCAAAAGAGGAGTAACGTATCACCTCATCCCAGTACACACTGTTCCATGGAATGGGAAAACACCAGTAAGGAGACCTCTGTACCAAGCTGACCATGTTCCTCCCTACAGTCATCTGCCTCAGATTGGAACCTGCGCCGAAAGCTATTTGACATGCCCCCATCTGAAGGACTAATTCCTTCTGGCAATGTTTGCCTTGCCTGCCCACCCCACAGCCTCCACTGGGAGAGAGGATGTGATTCCAGCCTCCCAGCTCCCTTACATTATTTAAGCTGTTGGTTGTTAATTATAGCGCTGCATTTCAACTTGATGCTTCCCAGGGTGCCAAACCACACTGACAGGCTAAAAGCGGTTCCAGCTGAATACTTTGGGAGCCTCTGCTGGAACTGAGCCTGCATTGCCATCAGCCAGGGTGAGACATTCCCTAGCACCCTGTCTGCTCTTGGGAGACTGGAAGTACGCCTTCTGCTGTAAGATCCATATCTGCACTTTCTTACCCTACAGAACAAACATTCCCCCTCACCAGATGGGAGCCACGGCTTTCTGGGAAGGGATGTCAAACTGGCCTTCAGCTTTCTCAATGTAAATGTCTCCTTGGCTGCCTCCCTGTCAGCTCTGAACCTCTCAGTGTGGAGGGAAGGGGCAGGGAGGATGCACAACCTTGTCTAGTTGGGGATGCCTCAAAGATCAAAGCAGAGAGTAGCCCTCACCATGGCCTCTCCCACTGCTCCACACTGCTTCCACCTGACCTGCAGAGCAAGGCCAGGATAACTCATCCCATCAATCAAGATCCCCATTTTTCATAGGCTGGAAAAACTCTGCTGCCCTTCTGTTGAAGCAAATCAAGTCTCTCAATCACACAACTGCGACCACCAGGCTTGGGGGACCCCCACACCTCTCGCAATGAGGAAGGTGATGCCAAGCAAGCTGTCAGATCAAGTGAGAATAAGCAAACGAGAAACTGATGAGATGTTGATGTCTTCTAGCTTGTAGCAACATCCTCCAGCTCAGCTGCCCCTTTGCCTGTGTGACCATGGAAATATCTGCTTCAAACACAGAAACAAGTGCAGCAATCAAACCATCAACTTGCTCAGGGCAAGAGCATGAAAAAAAATGAGAAGTTAGACAGTAGCATGGGGAAAGGCTTGAGGATCCTAGCCTGCCAGCTCCTGACACAAAAGCATCCATTTCCCTCAACTGTGTTAAGGGAGATGTTGCTTTGTGGGGATTTGTTTCCAGAAGAATCAGATCTAATGGCTCAAATGTGCCAGAGGAAACTCAAAAGCTGGTTGAAGAGTGCTTCAGAAAGCTCCTGCTGCTGGCACCACCTTCCAGTTGTGGTCATGTGAGTCCATGTCCTGCTAGACGAGCACCATGAAAAGCAGCATAGCCCAGCGACTAAAGCCAAGGGAGGTCCAGCTATGTGCCCTCTGCCACTCTTGACTGGTTGGAAGTATTTTTCTCAACACCTACAGAGCAATCACCATATGAGAGTTCACAGCATGCTTAGCAGGATGCAACGCTTCCTAAACACAAGAAAAATCAAAAAAGAGGCAATAAATGAAAAAGAAGAAAAACGGAAAGGTGAAAATTGTATTGTATTGATCCATAACTATAGTGGAGACAGCCTTTAGACCAGGATATTCAGGGCAGCTGTTCAGCCTCTATGTGCTTTGCCAAATTTGCATAAAGAACCCACAGTAATTATAATTTCATCTTGAATAGGAATTATTTTAATTGTGACTGCTTTTCCTCCTCAGCACTAATTGGAGAAATCACAAAAGAACAGTGGAGCAGGAAGGCTGTTGATGACTTCAGCCTTTCCTTCCTTCAGCCAGCTCACATGCTCCGTCAGACAACCTTTCTGGTTGACCCCCCTGAAGCTTCGTGCAATGCAAAACAAACCACGCAGTGCTGAAATAATTACAGCCCCTAAGTGGCCGTGCAAAGAAACCAAGCACCTTCCTGCCTGGGATGACTATAGCTCTCAACAAAGCTGCCTCAGAACATGCTCCCAACCACAGCTGCAGCATAATAACAGGGAGATTGTTTCCCTGAGCAGGGTGGAGGTACTTGAGGAAAGTTAGAAACACCAGGACCAGGGTAAAAATGCTTGAATAGGACTTGTGAGGGGGAGGGTGGGTGCCTGAGGCACACAGGAGGTCAAGTGTCTTCTGCAAAATGGGCTTCTGCAGCTGTGAGTGGGTGTTCATGGCTCACATGGTGTGGGTTGGAGTCTGCAGGACATAGAAACTGGGTTCTGGGGATGAGCATCATGGCCTTGGGTAAGGTCCACACCCCCTCTGTGGTTCAGAGCAGTGACCCCGCTGGAGGACACCCCTGCTCTACCAGGGCCCTTCCCCAATGCTGGGCTCAGCTGGGCTGGGCTCTGGCCTGGGCTGTCCCCCGGATCCCTTCTTCCCAAGCCAATGCAATGGAAGAGCATCTGGGGGTAATACTTATCTGTTTGGTTGCTAGTGAAAGCAACTGTACCTCTTTCAATAACTTAATTCTCATTGCTTGATAGTCTAAAGATTTTGGGCTATGAATTATGCTGATTTGATTGCTTGACTTTCAGTCAATGTGGACAGCCATTTCTCAACACCGTTTCAGGGACTGGTAGCCTACTCCTGCCCCCTTAGCATTCTCTGACCTGAACTGAATACACTTGACCTCTCAGTTCTGCTGAGGGAGTGGTTCAGACCTTCCAGATGTCATCTGCCCTCTCTAATTTGTCATCTTTTAAGGCATGATGCTCTGAAGTGGACAGTCTCCAGCTGAGAACTCATCAGCAGTGAGCAAAGCACACTAATTAACTCCTGCATCTTGCATATGATAGTAAGTATGTATCTCTGGAGGAAAAAAAAGCAGATCAAGTGGATCGTGGTCTTTTTGGACTTGAAAGAAAAAATATGCAAAATTACACAGGAACACTTCTAATTAATTGCTGCCTACTGACAGCAGCTGGCAAGACAGTCCTTTACCCATCAGCATTCAGACAATTAGTTAACTCTGTCCTCCACCTGGAGCAGCTCTGTATTTATTCATATTTTGGATAAGATCAAAGTGAATCACTTCAGTGATTTATTGTCTACAGAGAAAAATCTCTACATCTCATTTCTTCAAAGGGTTCAGTCTCCAGCTCAGGGATCAAAGCGCTGTCAGGGAAACATTCTCCTCTGGGGAGGGTTCACGACTGAGCTTCTCACTTCCTTGGTACCTTTTGGCAGGAGCTGTCTGTGACAGGGAGCCTGCTCTTTGCTTGTGTCACCAAGGACCTTCAGCCCAGCTTGCTCACAGTGGCAGGTGCTACCACGACTGTTTATCCTTGGCATTACCAACCAAGCAGCCCTTTTTCCTAGAAATCACAGCTGGTTTGTGGTCAGGCAGGTGGAGTCCTCAGCTGCAGCTGGACTGGGGACTGTAAAGGAAACCAAGCAAGAGAGCCCAGGCTGCTGAGCACAGACCCGCCAGCAGGGTCCTGATCCTGGAGCTATTGCTGCCTTAGTTCCCTGGGGGCTCCTGTGTTCTCCCTCTGCACCTAAGCTAATCAATACGCATCTCTCTGTAGGTACTGGGTGAGGCACAATGGTCTGGGCAGACTGTTTTCATGGTTTGGGGTGGAACATGTTGTGTGAGGTATGGGGACATGCTCTTTCCTAGCCCCAGGTCCTTGGGGAGTTGTGATGAATTCCATCTCACACCACGTAAGCAGAAGAAATAACTGGATTTTCCTGCTAGATCCCTGTCTGTAGGCTGTTTGCCACATGTGCAGGGGTACTGCTGTGCAGTGGATAGCTGGGATCCAAGATGCTCCTAGAGCTGCAGTGAATTAATATAAGACTGTCATCAAGGTTTTTATACCTCCATCAGCTTAGGCAGCTTTAACAAGAAAGAAACAATCCCAGATGCTCATACTCAGAGCAGGTCTTGCTTAAGGCTGAGGTTACGCAAGCAGGCACTGGAACAGCAAACTGTAAACTGAACTTGCAGTTACCTTCAGATAGGAAGTATATTATGAACTGTCAGAAGCAACAGCAGTCATGGGATTTGCTCATAATTATTTTTGTTTTTGTTTTTGTTTTCATTAAAAAGCTCCAATTGTGAATCAAATAGTTGGTGATCAGATATGTTTTGGAAGTGGTTTTGTTCAGCCATCCCAGAGTCCACAGGGAGAAGGTGTAGTCTGTCACCTGCAGCACCTGTCAGACCAGTGTGGCCATGTTGACCTGGCTTACCCTGCTGCTGAGAGGCCCTGAGTTTCAGGGGCACCAGGAGCAAAGTGGCAGCAAAGCCTGAGCAAGAGGAGAAGAGAAAATGAGCATAAAAGCAGCAGAGCTCTTCCTTAGCAGAGGGAGTTCCTCCTTCTGCTTCCACCTCCCCTACATCTTGGCTTGCAAAGGAAGATGGACCCCTGCAGCACAGAGAGCCTCACAGAAGAAGGTGACAGCCTCATGGCACAAGCCTTCCACTCCAGGAGCTTGGAGGGGCCTCCGTTTTCCCTGCAAGGCATCTGGAAGACAAGTGGAGTGCAATCTATTGGAGACCTGTGGGCTTGCTCAGATGCAGGTAGCCTCAGTGAGGACACACTTGGAGGCTGCTCTCCTGAATTGGTGCTGCAGGTCATGCAGGAAGCTGTCCTTCAGCCCAGGGAGAACTAGGAGACCAGGAGGAGGATGTCTGGATGGGGTTCACCCATTCAGAAGTGTTGGTGCCCCTTGCCCTGCCTGTGCCAGGCTCAGGATAGCTCAGCTGTTTCCTTCCAGAAGGGCTGGTGTGTGGATGTTGGTGGCAAGGGGTTGGAAACAGTAACCCCAGCACTACCATCTCCTCTACCCACAGCAGCAAGAACAGCGAACTCCTCACACAAACCTGGGCACAGTCATCCTTCACAGGATGGCAAAATTTGGTGTCGCTTACAGCACTGAGAAGCCCTCAGCTGGCTCCAGGTCTTTTCCTGTCTTAGTTCTACTGTTTGGTGACAACCCCTTGCTCAAGCCTGGCAGCCTGCAAGAAAGGCTGAGAAAGGCCCTGCTTGCAATCCTGCAAAAACCCCTTTCCTCTCTTGGGGTCATCTGTGCAACTAGAGAACAGTGAGCTTGTCACCAATGGCTACAGACAACAAACACGCTGCCCTTCACTCCTACACCCACCCACCACGCCTTTGCTTCTCCAGGCAGCTCCAAGTGCTAATCAAAAGCCAGACCTTCATTTTCTGCCTTCATATTGACCCCATCCTGGGGAAGGAGGGCTGTGAGCCAGATGGGGGGGTCTTTAATGTTTCTCAGCAAGCTTGGTCCTACTGGCATGAGTGGCTGCCTCAAAGGGGTTTGAGTTGCAGTTTGCCTCATTATTGGAGCTGACATGCAGCCTCCCCAAGACACATCCTGTGCCCAGGAGAGCTACCTAATGAGATATCACATGAGCCCAGTGGTACAGCTGGTGTTGACTGGGGAAGGGAGCTGGACTTCAAAGGACCCCACGTACTTCCTTTGTGCAGAGGAAATTTCCCTATATCATTAAAACCAGTGGGCCTGTGAGTCTGCAGACCTCGGTGTTGGAGGACAGAACAGTATTAGCACTGCAGCGCAGGGTGGCCCTCCAGAGTGGGATTCACTGTGGGGATTGGTGCTCTTCGACACCAGGGTGGCTCCTGCTGCACTGCAGAGTTGTGCTGTGTTTGCTATGAGCTGATGACTTTACAGTGCATGGGGGACACAGCTGCTTGCTGAGGGCAAGCTCACCTGGGACCTGCCATGTCCATGCCTGCTGGCTGCTCTGCACTTGGGTTTCAAGGGCACTGGGGGTGCCTCTGGAGCCCAAGGCAGATGCAGAGATGGAGTGACTCACCCTCTGGAGGGTCTGTCCAACACCACTGATGCCAGAGTGCTGAGGGCAGTGACGCTCACAACCTTGGCACTACATGGAAAGTTTCTTGTCCTTGTGAGCAATCACACTTCTGTGCCATCCCTGACTCGTCACACGTGTATTCACTACAGACACTCTGCAGTCCCTTGGTTCCTTTAGACCCCCAGGAAGGGGTGCTCTGGCACAGGAGGAGAGTTTCAGCAATTACTGTGAGCAAGTAGAACTGAGAGGTTGTCATGGATACCAATATGCAATTGAGGGCCCAATTCTGCACTGCTCTGCTCCTCCTGTCCTCCCTTGCCCTGTCGTGTGGAATCTGTGGAGGCCCCATTTCATATCATGGAGGTAAAGGCAACTGAAAATTAAAATCTGCTATGAAAGTGGCTTTGGTTCCTAACTCATTCACCCAGCTGTACCTCCCAGCTCCCATTTCACTGGGATGAGTCTGGATTCAAACAAGTCTGCATGAAGGCAAAACTGGGACAACGGTTTGAGTGCAGAGCACTCTCAAACCAGCATGAATATTCCCAAATGCACAAAGCCAGCATGTATTTTGGGCTACCAGTCACTGATGGTAGAAAGGAAGATGAGGGAAGAGGTATGTGCAAGGAAAGATGTTAGTAAGTGGGTCGCACTGATCAC